>PISW01007161.1:0-95391 GCA_004023785.1 Mungos mungo
TTGAGAAGAATATTGGTGCAATTTTGATGGGGATTGCATTGAATGTGTAGATTGCTTTGGGTAGTAATGACATTTTCACAATGTTTATTCTTCCGATCCATGAACAGGGAATATTTTTCCATTTCTTGGTGTCTTCTTCAATCTCTTTCATAAGTTTTCTATAGTTTTCATCATATAGGTCTTTTACATCCTTGGTTACAGAAACCCACCCACTCCATAGATATCTGCTGAATAGCCGTAATCCCGAACCGGGGTGGAGCAAGGGAAAGAGGAGCTTCCAGACCTAAGCCATCTCGCAGGGAAATTAGAGGCAGCTGTGGCTCTGAGAAGCAGCTGCACCGGGGAGACTGCGCCCGGGAGGGGCGCTTCTCAGCGAGAAGCGGCCTTAGGTGCAACTGCACCAGGCGCAAGCAACTCGATCTTGCGGGACCACGGACCGCATTTCCACCGCGCACCTCGCCCCCTGCACTGACTGCGCGAACCCCGGGTGCCCACAGGAAAAAATAGGGCGCACACCTACACGGCGACCCCCAACAAAGAGTCAGTGGCGGGTGGAGGCCTGGGCGCGCGCTTAGACTGTGGGAGCTCCCAGCTCATTTCCAGCAGTGCACAGCGTCCTGAGCAAGAGACTTGGTTTTTTGTTTTGTTGTTTTTTTCCTCTCCGCCATTGCAATCGCGATCCTGGCTGGGGGTGGGGACTCCGCAATTGAGTCTGTGAAGGTGCGCACTTCACCTCCTGCCGCTCATTTCGAATCAGGCAGGGGCGGAGCCTCTGAGAACAGCTTCCGAGACTTACCACGAAAAATAAACATTTTTAAAACAGAAGAAGAAAGGCCAAGTTTTACAGTCCATCGGTAAACAGTAGCGGGACACGCACCTTGAGCCAGGCCCCATGCTGATTGTATTTGCCTGCATTTTTCCAGTCAGCCCATTACATCCTTATGGCCAGGACTGCATCTTAACCCCTCTTTACTTCCCAAAAAGACTTCTTTAGCAAGAAAGAAGATCAAGGAATATTCCATTTAACACAGTTCTTGACCACTGCGGTGTTCAAGGCACAGCTTTCTTATGTTTTGGTCTCCCTGCTTTGAGAGAAGTACGTTTGGGGCCAGGCCAGATCTGATTCTTCTTCTTCTTCTTCTTCTTTTTTTTTTTTAATGTTTTAATTAATTTATTTATTTTTGAGAGACAGAGAGAGACATGAGCAAGGGAGGGTCAGAGAGAGAGGGAGACATAGAATATGAAGACAGGCTCCAGGCTCTGAGCTGTCAGCACAGAGCCTGACGCAGGGCTTGAACCCATGAACCATGAGATCATGACCTGAGCTGAAGTCAGACGCTTAACCAACTGAGCCACCCAGGCACCACCAGATCTGATTCTTCTGGGTCTCAAGCCTCGCACATTCAAAGTTTGACAAATTGAATGGAATGGACAGTTTTTGAAGGGAAGAGTGAAGGTTCAGACCTGGGCTTTGAGAAGAAGATTCTAATAATGTGGAGGTCAGAGGAACCTTTTGTCCATATCTGCCAAGGCTTTGCACCAACTAGACACTTTATGCAGGCTCATGAGCTGCCAGACTTTAAAACTTGCATGGCCCCCAGCAAGCCTCTTCTTTTTATCATACTTCAGGTTCTTTGTCCTCCAGTCACAGGAACTGATAATGAAAGAAATGCCTGCCCACATGCACATAGTCACCAACAGTTGGCATTGGTAAGGGCATCAAACCTTGGGGCTAGCATAGCCAGGTTCCTGGTAATGCCCACTCCCTTCCAGAGGACACAGCTAACTCTAGTAGGCAGGAAATGCCAGAGGTAAATGACATGAAAGGAGAGAGAAGAGCGGAAAACAGAAAGAAGGGAGCTGTTTCACCCTTTTTTTTTTTTTTAGATATTCTGTGCTTTAGAAAGGAGCCCTGTTATACGGTTTTAGTAATGAATATTCATCTGTATGCAAATGAATTTGTTAATATAGGTATTTTAATGACTAATGCATTGGTGTTAGGATATATTAATCTATGTGTTTGGTATATTTGTTAGCATATTCAGCTGTGTGTATTGTGTGTGTGAATGTATAGAGCACACCTGTGTGTACATAACACATCTATGTGTGGGTAGTATGTTTCTGCACATGTGTGCATGTGCATGTAGGAAGCCCAATACCCTGACCTCTGTGTCAGAACCAAGAACTCTCCTGTCAGAGTAGCTTGATGTTTTTCACACCATTCTACAATCTCTTTGGGTTCTGTTTGTTTCCATGGGAGTTCCTTACTCTGAAATCAGGGCCCAAGTCACCTTTGAGGGAAGGCTGAGGCCCTGCTGATCACTCGTAGATAGAGCTTTTAACTATTTCTTTTCTTCCTGCCAGGAGCCAACCCCCTTCAGAGGAATGAAATGGGACACACACCCTTGGATTATGCACGCGAAGGGGAGGTGATGAAGCTTCTAAGGACTTCTGAGGCAAAGGTAAGTCTCAGAGAAAGGAGAAGGCCTGTGGGTACTCCATGCTGCATTTAATCTCTCACTCATGAAATTATGTCTGGCTCCACCAAAGGCCTCTTATCCTTAGGTAATTGTTGTCTGTTTAAATACAAACCCAGGGGGCACCTGGGTGCATCAATTGTTAAGCATCTGACTTCAGCTCAGATCATGATCTTGCACTTCATGAGGTTGAGTTCCACATAGGGTGAGCTTGAGCCCTGCTTCAGGTGAGCACGAGCCTGCTTCAGGTAAAACACAAGCCCCACTTTGGGTGAGCCCTGCTTCTCTCTCTCTCTCTCTCTTTTTCTCCATCGCCATTCCTGGGATTCTCTCTCTCTTGCCCCTCGCTCACTTGCACTCTCTCTAAAAACACACACACACACACACACACACACACACAAATAAATACATACATATGTGTATATATATATATACACATACATAAATCTAGCCCCTAGTCTTATTAAGAATAAGAAGTTACCCATATCATGACCAGGCAGAGGCCTTGGCCACTGTTGGGTTCTGAGGACTAATCTTCAAATTCAGTTTTTGAGCTAATGACCTTCTAGCTCCTTTTCATAGGACCAGGGATACTTTAGCCCAAGTCCTGTTTCCTCAGTCCTCATGTATTCTATAACCTCAGCAAGCAATCCTTTCCCATCATCCCTTCTTCCAGAACCATTCCCTGACCCCTCCCCTCTACATATACTCCAGAGAACCTGCTATAGTCTGAGCCAAAAAAATCTCCATCTTAATTTGATCTTCTCAACCAAACTTTTGAACTACGTAAAAACAGGCAGCTTTCTGCTCTTTCCAGTCACTGAGCTGTCACTCAGGAGCTAGAGTCCAGGCATTAGGATCACAAACCTTAGAACTCGTCAAATCCAGTGGTAAGAAATCTTACCAAAGCCTACACAAATAAGTCAGAGGAAAATAAAGATGTTATGGTTGAAGGAGAGGTGGACCAGAGTCACACCCAACGGGCCCAGCCCTTCTCTCCTGAGCCTCTGGGGAGGCTCTTCTGTGAACACGTTTTAAATCTCTCATGCCTAAATCAATGGACTGGTTTTACTCCTGGGGAAACAGGAGCCTGAGGATGTGACATAACTTTGGCCCCAGAGTAAGTTAGTGTCAAACCTAAACTAGTAGACTTGAATCAAGGTCAGGTAATAGGTTCAGTCCTAGGACTAGAACTGGAAGACTTGGCTGCTGACGGTCAGTCTGGTGTTCTGTCCAGCATCATGGAGTCTCTGTTGGCATACTGGCTGATGTAACTTAAGATGCAGTGTGACAGGTCCCACCTAGTGGCAGATATTCTCTGTGTCTTGAGTTAGAGCACTTAGGTCATTGGACTGAAACAGACAAGATATGGGTTGTGATCCCAACTCTACCAGTCACTAACTGGGTGATGTTGGGCTAGCACTTGCTTTCACTGAAGCTCAGTTTACCTCTGAAAAGGAAGACATTGGACAAAATGGTTTCTAAGGTTCCATCCTATATACAATTGTCTGCATGTCAGGATGAACCAGATTATTTTGTGACAACCCAGAATTTCAGTGGTGTAAAGCAATAAAGATTTATTTTTTACTTCATGCAGCCTGTCCATCATGGGTCAGCAGTGGGGGCTCCATTCATCATAGGCCTGCAGAGACCAGATTGGCACTGCAGCCACCCTGTGGGATATTGCAGGTTGCTTGCCAGAAGGAAAAGAATGCTCTGGAGGGTCTTGGATCTGCAGTTAAATGCTCAGTCTAGAAGTAGACCTTTTACTTCCACTCACAACTCACTGGACAGAACTAATCCCTTGTTGCTACCCAATCACAAGGGGCCAAGGAGAGTAATCCTACCATGTGCCTACAAGGGGGTGACTAGAAATATCTGGCAACCAGCATTAACTATAGAGTTGGTCTCCCTGGGAGCCTTAGTAACTACCTTGCAGTAGTTTCCTCCAGAGAAAGAGAGGAGGTAGGGAAGGAAGATGGGCTTTCACAGCACATCCTGAGGGGTGCTTGGGACCAGCAAGGGTGAAAATTCCTAGAGAACAAGTACTTCCCTCCTCTCTGTCCAGATTTTCCATCCCTAGGAACAACCTTAGAGGTAGAGTCAGTTTGCCCAGGTGCCTTAAGGGTATCCCTACATGTGTTTCATATAACCTCAGACTGCACTCTCGTCATCCCTCTCAGGCGCAGCAGCTGTCCCGTGAGAGCACGCCCTAGACTTGGCCAACGGAACCTGTGGTGTGTCAGGTGGTCTGACATAGGGCAGGTCTCTTAGTGCCAGCATAGGTGGAGGGGTTAGAACTGCTGAGAGATCCTTAACAAAATTTGGTTGCTAAAGAAGCAGCTTTATGTTGGCCATGTTAGTACAAGGCTCGCATCCCGAGTGAATAAATGGTGGCTGTGTTCCTCTGTTTCAGTCAGACTCTTCTGGACGACAGAGGGCAGTTGCAGACACTACCTTCTGAGTAGACATGGAGCTCTTAGAATCTGTGCAGAGTAGGACAGCTAAGGGGGAAGAGGAACTGTGTCAGAGAAAAAGCCTGTAGGCAGTAGGGACATCTGGCCCAGAAAGGAGAGACCACATGTAGGCACAGGAATGGCTGTGAGTGAGGCGGGGGGAGATTCATTCAGTGGCAGAGCTGAGACAGAGCCAGGCCGGGTGGCAGCTGTGGGAGGAGCTCCCTAACAGAGCCGTCACACAGTGCGTGGGGCTGCCGTTAGAGACTGGAAGACCACATAGAGGCAGCCTGGGGTTCTGTAGCTTCTCCCTGGACAACTATTTCTCTGTTGTCATCTCTCTGTACTTTATGCTTTCATCTCGTCTGGAATGTCCCAGCTGTCCACTGAGCATCTCTCTTTGATTGCTCTGCTGTCCTGTCACCCCTCAGTTCTCCTTGGGTATCAGCATTGTCTTTCAGTTGCCCAGCATCTGCTTTGTCACCCTTTCATTCTGCTCTGTTTTTTTTTCCCTCTAAGCTACAAAAGAAACACTACTTCTTCAAAATCATGAGACAAGAGTTTTGTGGGAAGAACACTGCTTTAGACCTGGTTTTGTCCCACTTTGCCAGTAAGTAAGCAGTGGCTGCTCCTCTCTGAGTTCAGGCCCTACGTCTGTAACCTAATGACTCAGGCCTGGAGGGTGCTGAGGCTCCAGCCTGAGACCTCATCTTTGTCTAGACGTGGGTGACTGCCATCCAATCTTATCTTACTCTTCTGTGCATCCAGCATCCCCTGCTTCCCAGTTCAGCTTTCTCCACCTTCCCTACCACTCTATAGTTATATGCTTATTATGGAAAACGTATAAAAGTCATATGTCTCATTATAGAATATTTGGAAAGTACATTGAAGATAATTAAGTACGTATTTATGAATGTCTGTGAGCCAGGCTGTGGGCTAGGTAAGAAGAAGACAGATGGATAAAGCACTCAAAGAGCTTACCGTCTGATGAGGAGACAGGCAAGTGAACCGTGAAGGTGACCCAGGGAAGCCCAGGGACTGGGAATCCAGAGGTGGCTTCCAGTCCTGCCTGGGGAAATCAAGGCAGGCTCACTGGAGAACAGGGCAACTGAGCTGAATTTCAAGTAACATTCTAGCCCTACTGTCTATATGTAATCACTATTAATATTTTTAATTATTTATAATAATAGTAGGTACCTTTTATTATAAGTGCATCTAGGTACTATGCCAGGTGCTTTCTCTGTATTTTTTATAATCCTGTAACAAATCCTTGAAGCAGCTCTTATTACCTTCATTTTATAGTTGGGAAAAACTGAAGCTGAAATAAAGAAAGCAGATTCTTAACAGAAAATCAAATCATTAAAAGTAACTATTGGGATATGAATCAGGATTTCCTTTCATGATACTATATTTACCTTTTCTGAACCTTATCTCTATATGTGTATACATGGCCTTTTTTTTTTACCTGGTTGATAGCCTACTTTACATACCGGGGTCTCAGGCTTGCAGCCATGTTTTATTTTACCAATCCAAGAATTTATAAAAAATGTGACCCCATAAGAGTTGGCAGTATGGATTCCCC
Source organism: Mungos mungo (assembly GCA_004023785.1). Lineage (NCBI taxonomy): Eukaryota > Metazoa > Chordata > Mammalia > Carnivora > Herpestidae > Mungos > Mungos mungo. The sequence goes on from PISW01007161.1 coordinate 6,516, forward strand.
CCAACTCGCTATTATATTACATGCTAGCCTAACAGACATTTATATATCCTACTTGGCCCTGAAAGTGTTTGAATTATGATCCTAGGTCCACATTTGGAATTTGCTTTTTTTCCACTTAATATTATTTCTTTTTTTTTTCAAGTTTATTTTTTTTTTTGTAGTAATCTCTATGCCCAACATAGGGCTTAAACTCACAACCCTGAGATCAAGAGTCACATGCTCCTGTGAGCCATCTGCCCTGCTTAATATTATTTCTTGATAATTTTCCCATTTTCAAGTTATCCATAAGCCTAATTTTTTATTTCATTCTACCTTTTAAAATGTGTCACTTATCTAAGAACCTCTGTCACCTTTTTTTTTTAAGTTTATTTCTTTATTTTGAGAGAGAGAGAATGCAAACAGGGGAGGAGCAGAGAGAGTGAATCCCAAGCAGGCTCTGTGCTGACAGCACAGGATTGAACTGTGAGATCATGACCGGAACTGAAATCAAGAGCTGGATGTTTAACCCACTTAGCCACCCATGTGCCCCAAAGAATATCTGTCACCTTAAGTAGCCTACGTGATTTTCTCCTTGCTGACAGTTTGCTCAGTTTCTCTGCTTTCTCTGTGCAGAAGCTTTCTTGGTCCCCCTTAGAAGATTTAGAGGTGATGAATCTCAGCCCCTGTCCTCTGAGCTAGCCATCTAGAGGAGGAGGATGGGAGAGAGGCAGGCCCCCTTAGCTCTGATACCCACAGACTGATTTGTACATTAGGAGGGGTCCACAAAGAGTTTGTGGGGGCTCCAAGAAAGCCTGGATCACCTTCAGGCAGAATGAGCAGGGCAGGCTTCGTAGAGAAGATAGTTGTGATCTCACTTTGAAGGATTTCGTTACATGGAGAGTTTAATACGTAAAGCTTAGACCATTTTCATGTTTTAACTAAGAGACGAAGGAGAGAGGTAGAAATATATCTCTGTGCACACGATGGCAGATAAAACAAAAATATGGGGAGCTATTCCATGATGAATATTCAGCTGAGGGGGACGTGCTGGTACCAGCCCGCATCTCCACTCCCGGATCCTCATTCCACCGAGACTCACGAGGAATTTATTGCTCATTTTAATCACACCCAGAGAATGAATTGGCAGGAATATTAGGCAGATAGGCCTATCATATATATTTTATTTGCATATCCCAGTGACAGAATCACAAGCACATTTCTTGTATCTGTATTTTTTCATTTGCTTCGGGGGTAGCTGGGGATGCAGTGCTCCCCTGGGCCTGCATTCTGGGCTGCAAACCTGGGTGCTGAGGAGAGCCCCCTCGGAGAGAAGGGGTGAAGTACACAGGAGAGTAAGAGGGTTATCTTACTCTTGTCGTAGGGTGAAGTGATACCCTTTCCCCACTTTGCCCAGCCTGCTCCCTGCTATATCTCATTTCAAGTGCCAACATGCCCCGTGCCTGGCCCTGTGCTTCGCCCTACGGGGATAATAGCACCGTCTGACCTTCAGTGCAGGTTTACAGTGGGCCAGACACAGAGCTATGTGCTCTATGGGACAATCTTTTGCTTTCTCTTTTCTTTGCTTTTAACTTTTAAAAAACTTTCTATTGAAATATACTTGTATAAGGTGCACATATCTTAAGTATATAGCTCACTGTATTTTTACAAGCTAAACACATCTGATCAAGAACAGACCATTACAGACACTCAGAAACCTACCTTATACTTCTTCTAGTCACTGCCCATCCCCCAGGGGTAAGCATTATCCTGATTTATTTTAATTTTACTTTTACATAATGTCAAAAATAGTTCAATGAATTCTGTAAACTCTTCACCCACATTACCAATTGTTAACATTTTATCACATTTGCTTTATTATATTTATATATATATAAATGCCCCATATATATATATATATATATACATACATATATATGTACATATATATATATATATGGAGAGAGAGAGAGCGCGCGCGCAAGAGATGTAATTCTTTCTGAACTTTTGAAGAATAAGTTATCCCTAAATACTTGCATTTCCTAAAAGGACATTTTCTTACCTCAATACAGTGCCTAAAAAGCAGGGCAGTAATATTAATATTAACTAATCTGTTGATGTTATTCACACTTCACCAAATGTCCCAATGATTATCTTTACAAGAAAAGAAAATTCTGGATCCCAAATTGGATTTAGTTTCATATCTCTTTAGTAGTCTCCTTTAATCTGGAATGGTTCCTCAGTCTTTCCTTGTCTTTTTTTTTTTTTTTTTTTTGAGAGACAGCATGAGCAGGGGAAGGTCAGAGAAAGAGGGAGACAGAATCTGAAGCAGGCTCCAGGCTCTGAGCTAGCTGTCAGCACAGAGCCCAATGCGGGGCTCGAACCCACGAACCCTGAGATCCTGACCTGAGCCGAAGCTGGACGCTTAACCAACTGAGCCCCCAGGTGCCCCCTTTCCTTGTCTTTCATGACCTTGACTCTTAATGGGTACAAGATGGGTATTTTGTAAAATGTCCCTCAGTTTGGGTTTATCTGATGTTTCCTTATGATTACATTCAGATTATGCATTTCTGGCAAGAACACCTTATGGTGTTTATTTTAATAAAATCATTAGATAGCCCCTGCTAAAAGTAGGAATAGGAGATTTGTGTTTTAAGTCTCATCTCCCTAAATAGACTCTGAACTCCCTGAGGCCAGAAACAGGTCTTTTCTTATCTCCAGGATATAAAGTGCAAAGTCTGGAGCCAGACTGCCAAGATTAGCATTCTGTCTCTATTTCTTGCTACCAGTGGACCCATGCTTTACTTACTTCATCTCTGTACAGAGGAGGAGGAGATACACTGAACTTCTTAGGTCCAGGAGGATTAGCACAGCTGACCCCCAATCAGGTGAGACTCAGCAATAGTTGCTAAAACTAGTGAGTGGGAGTTTGAGGAGTAACAGGATTATTTACATAGGCTCAGATCCTCACCCCACAGGATACTTATTAATTATAAAGGAGAAAATGATAGTGGGGAAACATGGCACACATCACCTTAACCCAGTGATCAAAGTCAACATCACCAGTTAAAGGGTAATCAACATCCTGTGCCTCCTGATATGATGCACTAAGAAGAACACATCTCACTTGAGCCAATCCTTGCCCCTCTTAACCTTCTCTCACCAGTCTTTGGGTCACCCCAGCTATTTGCAGGGTGACATCTGACTTACATATTAAAGCATCACTCTGGCAGCAAGGAGGATGGGCTGGAAGAGAAGAGAATGGAATCCAAGATGCTACCATAATGGTCACTGAGTGTGATGGAACTGACCCCTGCTATGTGCCCTAACTTCCTCTACAGGGATATATACTTTATGAGCTAGTTCAAGAGATTTTCAAGGCCCTTGGGGCCTCTCTCATCTTCCAGGCCCCTTTGTTGGACCTTCTGGGCTCCTCTTACCATCATTCCCTCACTCAGGATTCTTTTCATCATCCCCCTACCGCAGTCTCATCTGTTGCCCCCTTTGGTGACTTCCCTACCAAGTCCTCTCTGTCACTGTAGCTTCAGAGCATGAGAGAAGCCCTGTGATGCAAGTTGGGGTCAGAGTCAGGAACATGGGGCATATCTGAGTATATCTGAGAGCAGCCTAGGTGGGCTCTGTGGCCCTGACGTCCCATGAGAGGCAAATTGTAGCTTGGCCTTTCTTCTATTCCCTCCTCCATACCTATCGCATTCTTGCCCAGATCTCATTCTGCTTACTCACCACTCCCACCCTTGCTTCAGCTGCCCTTTCAGTGAACACATTGCTAGTTTCATTGTCAGACCTGTTCCTTGAGGGATACCCAGTAATAGGGGTGCCTGACATACCCCTTCTCACTGTAACCCTCCCCCAAAGAACCTCTCATCCTAGCTACCCACCGCTGAGTGAATCCAACTAGACTTCACCCCTGCCTCCCAGCCCTTTCCTGTAAATGTACTCTCAGCCAGGAGGGGTGCCATATTAAATCAAGAATGATAGAAACCAGTGGCCACGATTATCCAACCAAGATGCAGCATAGGGAGCTGGTTGCTGCCGGCTCCAGGTGAGGACTTCTGAAGCTAATTGCATATGGCTTTTATTAAGAAGATGATCACTCCCCCACTTCTGCTCTCATGGGTGGTTTCTTCCTAGTGCTTTCAGCCCAGTGCCCTCTGCTTCTGCAGGCTGGCCACCTGCCCTATCTTCTCCTCTAGTGGATCTGTGTCAAAGCAGGGCCTTGACCTCAGTCCCTATAGGCTTCCTCTCCATCTCCTCAAAAAGCCAGAAACAGTAGTAGCCTACATTTATGGAGCCCTTACCAAGTACCTTCTCCCATCTTTCTCTCCTTCCCCAAATAGAATATATACAGACCAAATATTTTCCTTTTTTAGGTTCTTTCACAAGCCTGGGCTCATAGCTTTAAAAAGCCATTCATGCAGGGGTATCTGGCAGGCTCAGTTGGTCAAGCATGCAATTCTTGATCTCAGGGTTATGAGTTCAAGCCCCATGTTGGATGTAGAGATTACTTAAAAAATAAAATAAATAAAATCTTCAAAAAAAAAAAAGCCCACTCTTTCATTCAACACATTTTTTTTAAAATGTGGTTTTTTTTATTTTTTTATTTATTTTTGAGAGAGAGAGACAGCATGAGCAGGGGAGGGTCAGAGAGAATGAGTCACAGGATCCGAAGACAGGCTCCAGGCTCTGAGCTAGCTGTCAGCACAGAGCCCAACGCGAGGCCTGAACCCACGAACCGTGAGATCATGACCTGAGCCGAAGTCGGATGCTCAACCGACTGAGCCACCCAGGCGCCCCTCATTCAAGACATTTTTAAAAAACTTACAAGGGGCGCCTGGGTGGCTCAGTCAGTTGAGCGTCTGGCTTCGGCTTAGGTCATGATCTCATGGTTCGTGGGTTCGAGCCCCACATCGGGCTCTGTGCTGACAGCTAGCTCAGAGCCTGGAGCCTGCTTCAGATTGTGTCTCCCTCTCTCTCTGACTCTCCCCTGGTCACACTGTCTCTCTCTCTCTCTCTCTCTCAAAAATAAATAAAACGTTAAAAAATTTTTTTAAATAAATAAATAACATACAAACTCTGTGCTAAGCACTAGGAAAAGAGCATGAAACAGTAAACTTTAACCTGGTTTAATCCCAGCATTTTACATATTTTTATCAAAAAGTCTGATCCATTTTCAGAAGTTTTTCTGACATTGAGGGCTCCAGACTGGGGGAGAATCAGGATATGTCCTGATTTAGGCCACAGGTTGGATCTTTCCCAGGACCATCTAGAGAGCTCCTGAGAAACCAGCCAGATCACAGTATAACCTTTTCTTCAGTGGGGACAACTCTAAGAATGAAAGGAGACACTGTTTATAGAGTGCAGTGCTTTTGTACGGTGCCTGGCACTCGGCACCTGCTCCACAACCAGTAGTAACCTCATTTAGCTGGCAACATGTATTGACTCCTTCTGTGAGCCAGACCCTTGCTATGTGATGGAGCTTTTGAGATGAATAAGACATGGCCTTTGTCACCAAGGACCTCCTGGTTGAGTAAGGAGAGACAAACAGGCAGTTAAATAAGTGCATAAGGGACTGGAGGTCCCAGGGGCAGGCATGAAGCCTTACGTTAGGCTTCTTAGACAATGTGGTAGTTAGGTTGAGATCACCAGGGCACTTGTAGATGGAAATACAGAAGACTTTTGTGGTGAGGGAGCAGTGTAAGCAAAGGCCCAAAGGCAGGAATACTCTGAGGCCCATCACTGAAGGGAAGTAAGGAAACAGACTCAACAAACCCTCATCAGTCAGCTTCCATTGCCCCAAGCTGCATTGTGGCTTGCCTGACTGCAAGCTGGCCAGGCGACTAGCCAGTGCAGCACCAGGCAGTATGTGTGCACGTCACCATCAGAGCCTTCCAGCCCAGTGGACCCAAGTGCTGAGAGGGGCTGGGTGGGCAGGGAGGAGGAGGAGGCAGATATATGGTGGAGTCGTCAGAGCCAAGTGATGTATGTGGCGCCTGAGGGAGCTGCACAGTGACACTCTGGATTCCAACCGGCAAGCGTCGCCCCACTGGGATTGGCGCCGAATTATTGCTCCATATGAAACCCAGGACTGATGGGAGCTTTCAGTTACAGACTGATAGCAACAGCCAAAATTGGATTGTTTGCTATTTATTTTTTTTAACTTCTGTCAAGGTCACTACTGTAACAGGAAAACACTGCCCAAGCAGCAGGTATTTTTCATCCACTCTGCCTGCAAGAGCAATCTGTAGCCACAACTTTTGTGACAGGGCCTTTCCTTGGCAGCTTTCTCTCTAGAAAGCTATCAGTGTTATGGGGTCTTAGGGGAAAAGAGCTTTCTGAAGATGCAGGTCTTTCTGTTCCACTCCAAGACCTGCTTCCTTCCTCCATCCATCCTGGTCCATGAGCACTTTATCATCACACCTGCACACTCACACTCCCTGCCTGGCCTCCAGATAGTCCTCCATCTCCTGCCTAGCCCAGTCCTCCAGCTTCTTCAAGCCTCCAGTCACCCAGAAGTCTCCCCAAAATGTTCTGGGCTTTGTGTACCCTTCCTTCTCTGGACTCATGTGCCATGCTGTAGTCAATCTTTTGCTCTTAATCTATCATCAGATTCACTTTTGCAAACATTCACCAGCTGCCTCCACTGTGCCTGGACTCATGCAGTGAGTAAAAGACAGTGCTTGCCCTCAGGCAGCTCATAAGTCGATTTAGAGGCAAATTGACAAACATGCAACAAATTTGTTTTCAGTAATGGAGGTTTTTGTTTGTATTTTGTGTATTTGTTTTTAGTGAGAGGTACAAGCTAGAAATAGGCACACATGCTTTGGAAGAAAATGGTCAATACTACATGAGAAGTATTTGTTGTAGGCCCTGCCTCACCTCCCTCCAAGCTTAGAGCTCCCTGAGCACAAGGCCTGGCTCTCCGCTCTTCCTTCAGTGTAATCATACTCAAGCCTCCTCCTTCTGCCCTCCCTGAAGTGGACCAAGCCCAGGGTCAGACACATACCAGGCACCCAGCAGTGACTAGAACCCAGAGGGCTCCTCTGGGTTCTAGTCCTCCTTCCTACCCTACCTGTTCCATCATGGCATGCACAAGGACAAAACAGAATAATTGTGTTTAATTGAAATGCAGTATCATGGAAGTGGAGAGTGTTCATAGCTCTGGCTTAAAAACCAAAAAGGTTTTCAGGATACCTGGCTGGCTCAGTCTGTGGATCAAGGTCATAAGTTGGAGCCCCACACTGGACATAGAGCTTACTTTTAAAAAAATGAAGACAGGGCACCTGGGTGGCTCAGTCAGTTAAGCATCTGACTCTTGATTTCATTTCAGGTCATGATCTCATGGTTTGTGGGTTTGAGCCCTGCATAGGGCTCTGTGCTGACAGCACAGAGCCTGCTTGGAATTCTCGGTCTCCCTCTCTGTCTGCCTCTCCCCCACTCGCACCCTCACTCTCTCAAAAATAAACAAACATGAAAAACAAAGAGTAAAACCAGAAAAGTTTTCAAGAGGGTAAGTGGAAAGGGAAAGAACCTATTTTTATTAAGCACTTAAAACTGAATGCCAGCCATGATGTTAGGCACATTATGTATGTCATCGTATTTAATCCCCAGTTGCGGATGAGAATACTGAAGGAAACTAACTTACTCCAGATGGTCAGCACATCTTATAAGTGATAAAGCTAGGATTCAAACCCAGGCCTTCTGTCAGCCTTCAGAGTCAAGGGTTAATCTACTAGCAGTACTTATTTTACTAGCAGGATGAGCCAGGACTCGTGAGCGGTGGCCACCCCAGGTAAGGAGAAGGAGGTGAGGGCTAGGACAAGGGGACATTGGGAAGGGCTGGGCCGGCCTCCAGTGGCCATAGGACCCCTGGAGACTCAGACCTGTCTATTTTGCCCCTGGGCTATAGGGTAGAATGAAACTGCGATCCTGTTGGTCCCTGTGCTCCTGAGCCACCCACCCTCTCTTCCCACAGTACCAGGAGAAGCAGCGGAAGCGTGAGGCCGAAGAGCGGCGCCGCTTTCCTCTGGAGCAGCGGCTGAAAGAGCACATCATTGGTCAGGAGAGTGCCATCGCCACAGTGGGTGCTGGTGAGTATCGAGATGCCAGTCGGTGCCACAAAGGGCTGGGGAGCTCATGGTCTGCTGCAGTGACATGTACACACTGCTGTCACCATACATGCAGAAGTGGCTCCCACTACAACTTAATATTTGTTTAGTACTTTTTGTGTGCCAGGTATTGGGATGAGCTCTTCACATATGTTGTCATTTAGTCCTTACAGCAACCCTATTAGGTTAAAACCCCATTTTACAGATGAGGAAGTGGAGATACAGAGCTCTTATAATAATTGCTCAAGGCTGCTTTCCTATGCTCTCAGACCTTGATTTGGTCCACTGTTCCCACCCCTAACTTTTTAGGTAGGCAAACAGACCCAGAGAGGAGCAGGAGCTTGTCCATCACTTGTAATGTGGCAGCTGAGCCAGAACTAGAACTTCTGTCGTTTGTCCCAGCCCAGGACTCTTCCACTTTTCAGTGTAGTTTGTCAGCATCTGGTTCAATTTTAGGAGAAATGCCCTGAACAAGCCTTAAGTGCTTTCTACTTGACCTTAGATGCTCTTAGGTCCCTACCGGGAGCCAGACTGCTCTCTGTTATATCCCCTATCTAATGGCCCTTCTGCCCATGGAGACCCCACTAGAGAGAATTACTAGGGTTCTGCTCAAGATAGTGGTCTCACTTCTCTTCTCTGACTCAGGTGCATGAGTCTTTGATGCTGACTTCAGACAGATGAGGCAGGGGCAGAGTAACCCACACCCGGCTTAAACAAGATATCCCCAAGGCAGTGGTTCTCAAAGCGTGGTCTCTGGACCAGCAGCATCAACATCCTCTGGGATCTTATTAGAGTTGCAGATCTTAGGCCTCACCCCAGAACTTTACCTCACATTGGGAAAGTCCTACACCTTGTCCTGTGTTATGTAGGTTGACCCTGCTGTGGCTTCAGTGACCCTTGACAAGACAGACAGGTATTGGGGCCTGAGCCATGGGGTCGGTGTATTTCCTCCCTGTGTATGATGATAACTGATGACTGCCTAGCTGAGAAGCCGGTGGCTGGTGATCACGCTGATAAAGGTCTGCTAGTGTTCACCTTCCAACCCAGCTGAAGCACGAGGTACTCTCTGGGCCAGAATTTGTGGCAGGCAAGCAGCAGCCAGTGCTTCAAGATCTCCAGACTGAAGCAGGTGTAGGAGACAGAGGCACATCCAAAGAGGTAGGCCAAACCTCTGTGGATCTTCTAGGCTAGCGTCAGATATATGCTAGGGACTGGCTGGGTGGAGCCTGGCACCCCAGGGGTACCATGAGGATGGGCAGCCAGAGAAGTGCTGCAGAATGAATTGATTTGATAAATGGCCATTTATTACCCACACGAATTGGCTGAAACCAATTTCGGTCACATCAACCCCTGGTAAGTGCTGGGATATTGATTTGTGCAAAGTAATACAGTGAATTTATCAGTGTGATCCCCAGCTGCAGGGCTTCTAGCAAGGCTGGCGCACAGTTACCGCCTTACAAATGGAGGAGATAAAGCACCAACCCCATTGCTTAGGCCCCCATGGCCTCTTTGGTCTTCTAGGGTCACTGGAGCCAAAGCAAGACCAGCCTACATACCACAAGCCAGAGCCTTGGCACTGAAAATGAGGCTTTCCTTCCAGAACCCAGAGCTACTGTTGGTCATGGGAGCGGGAGGATGCCTACCCTGTTGGGCAGACCTCCTGGGAGCTCAGAGACTCCACATCCCACCATTCTCAGAAAAGCAACCAGCTGACTGTTCAGCACATTCAGGGCTAGACTCCACCCCTTCCTCCAGTTTGTCTACCTCCTGTGCTCCTGTCTCAGTAAAGGCATCCCCATTCACTGATCTCCTAAATAAAATCTTACAGCCCATCAAATATCAGGTACTAGCATTCTGCCTCTTAAATGGGTCTTAAAACTTGGCCTCTCCCCCCCATTCCCAATACCACTGTCCTTTTGCAGGACCTCAGGATCTCCCATTTGAACCACATAGTGGCCTACTACCTAGTCTCCCTGCCTATTTTCCTTCCCCTGTAATCACTTCTTTCCAGCTGGAGTGAGCTTTGTAAAATGTAAAAACTGCCCTGTTTAAAATCTTTGAGTGGCTCTTGCTGCCCTGACCAGTATACAAGGCCCACCCCTGCTTCTGTCCACCTTCCTCTGCTGCACCCCCCCCCCCCCAGTTGTGCATCACATACACCAGGTGCTTCTGCTTTCTGCAAGTGCTGGGTTGGTCTCCTGCTTGCATTTGTTGATACTGCCCTCTCTGCTTGGAATTCCATTTCTTCTGGTCCTTTCCCCAGCCCAGCCCAGCCCTGCCCATCTCCCACATTCTGGCTGGTTTTTACTTAGCCTAACTCAGTTCAGAAGTAATAGACTCTAGACTCCTGAGAGCAGAGATCATGCCTCAGTTGTTTTGTTTCCCAGTTCCTGACACAACACTCTGTTTGAAGTAGACATGTAGTGCAGTTTGTTGAATTAATTTGGTTGGGCACCATGTCTGTCTCTGTGCTCTGAGGAGAGAAGAGAAGCTGTAAGATTGCCCTCTAGTAGCTCACAGCATACTAGGAACATGAATGTATTGAAACAGTTAATAACAACACACATATGACTTGACCTTTGGCCCCTTGGGTGGATAGGCCATTCCCCAGCTCTGCTCTTGGTCAGCCTGCACACCTGGAAGCTTCCCTGCAGCTCCCTCTGACCAGGGGCTCATCCTCAACACCCATTGCACCTGTTCCCACTTGACTCTGGAGCCCATGAACTCCCTCAAGAGAGCTTTGCCAGCTCAAATGCTCTACCATGCTGGGGTCTGGCCCAATTCAGAATCTCAGCTTGAGCCACGTGGCACACAGTGGACTATCTTGTGCTTCATTTCTCTTTTTGACAGTCCAAAAATATAATCATCCAAGCCCACCCTGTACCTTTCTGGACCCCCCCCTGGAATTCTATATCTGAGCTGCAAAATACAATCAGGCCACCCCTGAGTCATGACGTGGCAATGATTAATTTAGAAAACTGCTTGCTGTCCCACCTCCACCTCACACCACTTCACATGTTACTGTTGTCCGGACCACCCTGGTCTGCTGAGATACTCAAGACCCAGGCTGTCTCCAGGAAGCCTTCCTTAGCCCTCCACTTGGACACAGAGCCCATTCTTGGGGCTTCCCATGGACACCTTTTATCACTGCATTTAACACAGGGCATCTCTTTAAGTGTCTGCCTCCAGAGGTCAGGAACTACCTCTCCTTCAGCTTTTTCCCCAAGGTTGGGCACACAGGTATGTAAAAGATTGCTAAACTCAAGTGAATGAAGCCTGAGCCCATCTTTACATCCAGCCTCTCCTCAACACAAAATGTCATCCCAGCCTCTTTCTGGAAAGGAGATCCTTCTAGTGATTACTACTCCAGCATGCCCATACACGCATATGGCGGAGGGGGGGGGGCAGTGTTCTGCATTTTTTATATGTTAACCACTTAGTAGCAATAGTTTGGCTTCAGAAACACTAATCCTTAGAAACTAAGAAAAGAACTGTTCTCGGACACCTGGTTGGCTCAGTGTTGAAGTTTCCAACTTCAGCTCAGGTCACGATCTTGTAGATTGTGAGTTCGAGTCCCGCATTGGGCTCTGTGCTGACAATTTGGAACCTAGAGCCTACTTAAGATTCCGTGTCTCCCTCCCTCTCTGCCCCTCCCCTAATCACACTCTTGTCTCTCTCTCACACATACACACATTTAAAAATTTTTTAGAAAAGAAGAGAACTGTACTCTGATCATCCTCCCAGCATGATGCTCCAGTAAGTAACCACTCAGCCGGCAAGCACTTCTTGAGCACTTGCTGTGCTCCTTGAACCTACAAGATATAGACAGGAGATTGCCAACAGATATTCAGGCGACTCAACACAAGTGTCCTGAAGGATTGGTTCCCTTAGGAGATGCCACAAGCATGGGACAAACATGTTCCAGGTTAGGCTAAAAAAAAACCTCCCATACTAGATCACTAGAATTTATCAGGAAGGAGGAGTCAGCCCACCCAGACTGCCCCACAACCTTGAGCTGAACAGAGGCAGCTGTCTCCTCTTGCTTTAGTTTGGCACACAATAGTTCTTTCTGTCTAGAGTGTTCCATCACACCCATACTGCCTGGAAGTTCCCTCTCATCATTCTGGCCCAGAGGCAAATGGCTCTTCCGGCACTTTCCCAGTGTTCCCATTCCATTTGGAACCCACATTTGGCAGAGCAGCATTCACATAGAAGGCTCAGACCTTACTTTAGGTGTCTTTGTAGGTATTCCAGCAGCTGACTCAGATCTTGTTTGCTACACAAATGGAGAAGGCTTCCTGGAGAGGGGTTAAGAAGAGAGAGAAAGCCTTAGTCACCCACGTGTAGTAGTAACCACTAGAGCAGTAAGAGACTCTTGGGTCCAGGCCTCACTCTTCGTCTTTGTAAAATGGAAGCTGAAGCATCTGTTTTTTTCCTCCTCATGATTTCAGAACGATCAAGAATTAATTCATTTTGTCAGCAATGTTATACCACCTTTGGGCAAGTCCCAAGGGTCCCTCAGGAAATGGAACTCCTAGCCCCTGCTCCCACAGATCACACAGTCTGCATAGGGCACACCCTTCTCCAGGAAACAAGAACAGGTGGATGAAATCCCTTACGCTGCCCCTCACTGAGCCCCAGTCTCCTAACTGGAGATAATACCTACTTCTCAGGACTAGCATAAAAATGAAAAAGATAACTATAAAATACCAAAGCTGGAGGCTGCCGCCACTGCTGCTATGACTACTGTTATTTGTTCTTTCTGATTATCCCACTCTTATAGAGTGCTTTCATAACCCTGAAGTCATTTCATCAACATGTGGGGCTGGCTTAGCATGTGTCTGACTGTTCCCATTTTATAGACGAGGAAACCAAGGCTCTGCAAGAATAAATGTTCTATTCAGAGCCTATCAGCTGTTAAGTGGCAGAGCCAGGACTCCCAACCAGATCCTGTAACTCCTACCCTGTCTATCATACCACCTGGTAGATGAAAGGGGACCAGAGAATACAGACTCCAGGAGTTAATGGAGTAGATAAGGGGTGGTAGAGTTAATCAAAAAGGTTTGTGTGTGTGAGTTTTAAGATGGCCTAGTGGGGGTGGGCACAGCCTGGAGAAGGCAGGTATTCTGCGAAGGGGAAGAACACAGCAAGGAGGCACTGTGGAGAGGCAGCCGGGCCTGTGGGAGCTCACAGAGATGGGACCATCCATGGAAGGGGCTCAGCTGCCCACTCAGGGACCCTGATACCATCATGAGCCCAGAGAGCAGTAGTCAGAAGATAGTTGGAGGATAGGAGCTCCTGAGGCCATGTATGGAAGGCTGAATGAGCCAGACTGGAAGACTACAGAAAGACTGTTTTCTGGGCGAGGCTAGGGTATGAGAAGGTGCTGTTGGCCATGGAGAGCTGACTTCTTTTTTTAAAGTCTTGAAGCATCAGTTCAGGCTCAAGAGTCAGCCAGAGCTGGGGGTAAAGCCCAGGGTCAGTTGGGCGGTCGGTTGGTCGGTCGGTCTGTCTGATTTTTTTTTTAATTTATTTTTTAAATTTACATCCAAATTAGCATATAGTGCAACAATGATTTCAGTAGATTCCTTAATGCCCCTTACCCATTTAGACCATCTCCCCCATAAACCCTCCTGTAACCCTCTGTTTGTTCTCCATATTTAAGAGTCTCTTATGTTTTGTCCTCCTCACTGTTTTTATGTTATTTTTGCTTCCCTTCCCTTAGATTCATCTGTTTTGTATCTTAAAGTCCTCATATGAGTGAAGTCATATGATACTTGTCTTTCTCTGACTAATTTCGCTTAGCATAATACCTTCTAGTCCCATCCATATAGTTGCAAATGGCAAGATTTCATTCTTTTTGATTGTTGAATAATACTCTATTGTGGGTATATATATACATATACACACCACATCTTCTTTATCCGTTTATCCGTCAATGGGCATTTGGGCTCTTTCCGTACTTTGGCTGTTGTTTGATAGCACTGCTGTAAACATTGGGGTGCATGTGCCCCTTCGAAACAGCATACTTTGGATAAATACCTGGTAGTGTAATTGCTGAGTCGTAGGGTCAGAATAGCCAACATTAACAACTCAGGCAACAACAGATGTTGGCGAGGATGCGGAGAAAGGATCTCTTTTGCACTGCTGGTGGGAATGCAAACTGGTGCAGCCCCTCTGGGAAACAGTCTGGAGGTTCCTCAAAAAATTAAAAACAGAACTACTCTATGACCCAGCAATTGTACTACAGGGTCTTCATTTATTTACCTGTGTAACTTGAACAGGTTACCTAACTTCTTTGCACATATTTCCTCATCTATAAGAAGGGAATCAAGTGCCCTGCCTGCTTTGTCATAATGAGGCTCAAATGAAGTTATATCTGGGAAGTTGATGATAGACTGAAAAGTGCTAGCCGAGTAAGTTGCTGTATTTGCCGGCCCACAGTAAGAACATCAGTATCTGTGGGCACGTCTCAAGTGACCCATAGGGTCTCTGTCCCAGCCCAATAAGACCAGCCGTGGTCATCAGCCACCCTGCCAACCACACACCCTGGGGCCTGCCTTCCTCAGTCTTTCCTAGCTGCTTCCATTTTTCATTCTGTCGGACTCCATCTGCTTGGTCGTTTTTCTCTTCAGATATTATTAGAAATATCCAGAGTTGTAATTGTTTAATGGTTGGCATTTCGCCTATTTCACAGGGGGCCCAGATCAAGCCCACCCCAGACTCATGCCCTGGGTCTGGCAGAATTGGCCAGGGACAGCTGTGCAGTGGAGTCTGCCTGGCATTATAAAGAGCTCTCTCCCAGGTGCATTATTAGAAAAGAAGGGGAAAAGATGGCCCCAGGCATAATCCAATTCCACCTTTTCCATGGCGCTTTTCAACTGCATAGCCCAGCAGTGTGCAACTCTCAGTGGCTGGGAAGCTCTCCTGAAAGAGAAATCAAGATCAGAACCCCAGGTTCATGACACCTGGGGGCACCAGCTTCCCCTAGGCCATCTATCTGAGTGATGGCTTGGGCACTTCTCCCTCCCCCAAATACCCCAAGGAGCCTGAATCCAGGTCATGCTCAGCTTCTTTCCAATCTACACTCTCAATTCACCTAACTTTTGGAAGAATGTGATGCCTTTCAGATGACCCCTGTCTCACCCCTGCCCCAAAACTCATCCACACATCATGTTCACAGAAGTCTAGCCTTTGCCATCTTATATCTCTACCTTCCTCCAAACCCCCACCCACAGGTTCTTATTCCTGTCAGGACACTGGGGACTCCCTCTCAGCCAGGCTTGGACTGCCCCTTGTCATTCCCAGCCTTTGGATACCTGTGAGGCCCATGGATTTCCCTGAGAGCCAAGCCTTCCATAGGGCTGGGTCAGCTAATTTAGAGAAGCTAGACTTGAGTGTTTCCTCAGGCCCCCTGCCATCACTCACAGAGGGCATCTCCCAGGAGGTTGTACTTCCATCTGTTCTTGCTAAGGCCAGAACTAGAAAGTTCGTTAAGTAGCAGCATTAGAAATTGAGTTGAGGAAGACCACAGCACAGACCTGAAGTGCTAAGGCAGGTATATGAGACCATAACCTGATCCCACCCACAACTACTTCATTCCTGTTTCTCCATCTGTGTCATGATGGCCACCTTTGCCCCTTCAGATCCTTCCTAGCCTCCATGATCCCTTATTAGTCCTACTTCTTCCAGAAAGCCTTCCCTGACCTCTGTAGCTACTTCTTTGAAACCCAGCCACACAGATTGTACCACACAGTATAGCACTGAGGATCTTTATACCTCAGGACTGGCAGACACTTCCCTAAGACTATCAACTGTTCTCAGTTGACTTGTTTTCCAGGCCTTGTCTTCTGACATATAGGCCTTTGTTAATCTCCCCCTGACACTCTGAGCACCAGACCATACATGTTGTTCCATCTATAAACCAACCCTGCACAGTCCTCTGTCCCCTTCTAGCTTCTGACTGCCAGGTTCCATTAATGCAACCTGAATGGATACTTAAAGCAGCCATACGTGAGCAGACAAAAGAGAACCTGTTTAGAGAGAGAAGCAACTCTACCATCTCTACCAACTAGTGGTAACCTACCAGTTGTGTGACTTGGTCAGATCTCTTAATCTCTGGCCTCAGTTTCCTGCTTAGTATAACGGAGTTAAGAATAATACTTTACTTCTCAGGGTGTTTCTGTGGGTCTTGAGTGATAAAAAGTGTTGATGGTTTTTCCAGTTGTGCCCAGCAGATAGCTTGTCCGATAAATGGTTCTTCTAATGGCTCTGCCTCATTCTGCACCCTGCTCTTATACTTGAGTGATGCTTCTGAGCCTGATTCTCCCACTCTGTAGTTGGACACTTACTTTCCTCACCTTGAATTCACAGCCTTTGATTATATACTTCCTCCTAAAGAGGAGAGGTCAGGTCTCACTCTGGTGTAACCAAATTCCCAGGGAACTTGAGACATATCTGTCCCACTCCCCCACCATTGTTCCCCACCAGAGGCCGTGGTTAGTGACAGTGCCAACCAAGTGGCCCACCCCTCTGTGCCCTGATCTCCACACTACCCTTGACTGGATTCCAGAAAGTATAATTTGGCTATACCTCCAGACAGCAGACTAGGTTTTGGTTTGCTTAAATGGGAAAGAGTCCAGAGCTCATACCCCAGATCCCTCAGGGCCTGCCATGGCCTTCTGTCTCTTGAATTTGCATAGGAGGCAGGCTCAGTCTCCCACCAGTGGTGAGTAGAAGGGGAACCAGGCCTCTGAGAGCTAAAGTTCCTCTCCTGTTCTCCTTCGCCAGCCCCCTGCCCCCTTCACCTCCATTCACCATCCACCCGCCTTTCAGTTTCCCTGGCAACGCTGAGTGCTCATCCTGGAAAACTTTATCCGAAATCTGCTCTGGGCAGCTTTCCAAATCCATGCTAACCTGATTAGGTGTCTCTAGGGGCCTTGCCAGCTAATCAGATTAGGCAGCACTAATGGTAGTGAGGACTTTGAGTGGGCGCAGAGCAGTAAAACATATTGTATACTTAGTGATAATTATCCTGCCTTTTGTGTCATTGATTTATCTGCCTCCCTCACTGTCCCCACCCCCCCCCCGTCTTGTGTGTTTGGCCCTAGCGATCCGGAGGAAGGAGAATGGCTGGTATG
Organism: Mungos mungo; assembly: GCA_004023785.1. NCBI lineage: Eukaryota > Metazoa > Chordata > Mammalia > Carnivora > Herpestidae > Mungos > Mungos mungo. The sequence goes on from PISW01007161.1 coordinate 23,758, forward strand.
ACGAAGAACACCCTCTGGTCTTCCTCTTTTTGGGATCATCTGGAATAGGTAACTGGGAACAGAACAGCAAGTAGGGAAGGAGAGCTGGGGGAGCCCCAGCTGCTGTGGGCCAGGGTCACACAACCCACTTCTGAACTCCAACTCTGAAAACAACTACCTCCAAATTACAGAGCCAGAAAGAGGGTCATCTGTCACATTAGGAAGAGCGGGAATAATGCCCCTCCCTCTGGAGGCTGTGGTGCAGGGTTTAATGCACCTGGACAACCAGGCAGTTTGGGTCTGTTAGCCCTGGTCCAGCCATTCTGCATCCCCAGAGGCTGCCCTTTGGGAACAGTTGAACCACCTCCACTGCCCAGCACACCAACCTTATTTATTATTCCAGCTTGGGACATAACCTTCTAGGAAGCTAAAGGAAGCCCCTGATGGCCAACGTAGTGCAGGATACATAGCAAAATTGGTTTCAGTCAAATGGATTGGATATTTTTCTAGCCAGTTGGGCTGAATTATCTGAGGCATTCTCACCCTCACAGACCCCTGACCTGCACCACCACTTCCCACCATGTGTCGTTGGGGAGTTTCATGCATTTGTTGTCTCTTCTTCCCCTCTCAGCATCTTCATGGGCCTAGTTCTCCCCTGTATGTAGATTACTGCCACTTCACCATGATACTGAAATACTAGACAGTGACTTCCAAAGGTTTGGCCATCATACCAAATGGCCCTGTAGAGCCACCGCTTTGGTATTACCATTGCTTCTTTATGTTACAAAGGCTGTGAAGCCAAGTAGAGGTGTTCCTTACCCTATCCCAGCCTCTGTTTGGCCTATGGCTCCATGGCCTGGTTGGATGGCAAGACAATGAGTGTCCAAAGAGATGCAGTGCAGTGACCAGGAAGTTAGGGTGCCCCGGTCAGAGGCAAGGTTTGCACTGGACTTCAAAGAACAGGTTGGCTCTGGATTATAAGTGTCAGCCTCCCACTGTTCGGATGCTGCTATAGAGAAAAAGTCTCAATCTCCATCCACAGAAAAATCAAGATACGATGTAGATTTTGATTCTGATCTCAGCACTACCTCTAGTTCTCCAGTGACATCAGAAGAGTCACCCAATCTCTCTGAGCCTCAGTGTTCCCACCCATAAAATACCTTATTTCCAGTGTCCATGCATTTCTAATATTCTTTCATTCTAGGAAGTAGTCATATGGTCTTAACCCAACACCTCTCCCTTCCCTCTTACTAGGAAAGACAGAGCTGGCCAAGCAGACAGCCAAATATATGCACAAAGATGCCAAAAAGGTAAGGACCAGGATCTGGGTCTGAGGTGCAGGCCATAGAAACCTCGCCACCACTGCTAGCGTCCAAAATTCTAGACTCTCTGAATTTTTCAATAGTAAATCGAAAAGATGGGCCCTGGCCCAGGAAGCGGGCCTCAGCTCAGGCCCCAACGTGGCCACCAAGTGCCCCAGGAATTTGGGCAAGTTATCCAATCACCTTGTGCCTCCATTTATTAATCTATGAAATGGGAAAAATAATCGTTGCCTCACCTGCTTCCTGGGGCATTTGGGAGAACCCACTGAGATTCTTCCATACATTTTCAGGCATTTACTTTGGCCAGGTATTGTACTAGATCCTGAGCACTCAACATTTAGGACACTCTCCCTGACCTGAGAAACTTAGGCTGGACAGGGAAATGGCTTTAGAAACATACTGTTACTATCTTGTGCACCAAGACCATGCTAGAGTCTTGGGACCTAAGGCAGAAAACAAGTAGGAATGAGAAGGTGTTGTATTGCTTCTCTCCATTGTATGTGAGCTTTTAAACATGATTTCTTATACCCTAACCTGTGGTGTGGTCATAGTCCCCTTTGCCCCCTGACTCAGAGCCCATGGACTCTCCATAGGAGAAGGCTACCCCTATCCTATATTTATTCAGATTCTGGCTTTCCAAGGCCTGCTTAATTTGACTTTCTAGGCAAACTGTTAATATTTTCATGCAGAGAGAAACGTCCAAGAGATCCATCCTTGGAGATGGCAAAAGCATTTCAACGAAAGCCAAACATTCTTCTTTCTACCAGTCTTTCCAGTATAAAGACTAAATTTCCCCTGCCCACCACCTGAGAATGCCCGTGACCCCAGACGCTCTTGCCTAATTTCTATGGAACGCTCTGCAGCTCAGGCAATGAGGAATTGCTCAGGCCTCTGCCAGCCAAACTGTCCCAGCAGCAGAGTCCTGACCGCCTTCCTTCTTGCTTCTGGCCTCACCCCTTTCCCACCTCTCTGAGGGCCTGGCAGCCACCGAAACAAGGTAGCTCAGGCTGTGTCCTCTTTAGCCACATCCCTGGCCCCCTTCTGTCTAATAACTGGCTAAAGGCTCCTAAGCCTTCCTGGCTCTGCCAGTAGCTATGCTCTGCCTCAACCAAACCCAGAGCAAACTCACTTGACAGGCAGTAGGCAAGAAGCAGCACACAGCATGCTAACATACTGTAACCAAAATAGCATTTTTAAGACAATTCATCAGGTTGGCAGCGATTGAAACAATTAGCACTCTGGAAAGAGCCATAAACTAGCAGGACTATTAGGGAAGATACAGTTACGGGCAGGAACCACCTGATTAGGGATGAAGAATTCTGAGTGGTTTAATTTTAATACTGTCAGAAAGGTTAATATTTAATTACAAATTATAATCTCCTTATCCAAGCTGTCTTAATATGTCTTCATACACTGTGGAAGAGGGAAAGCATCGGCTGATTTGCTGGTGTAGGAAGGAGGCGGGGCTTGTTAAGAGACTGATGATGCAAGTCATTTTCAGTTGGAGCATCTGAATGCGGGGCAGACTGACACCAGAGCAGGGGCTCTTAGAAGCATGGTTATGGTATCCTGCAGTACACCATCACCCCTTATAGGCAGTGGGCTGGGCAGTCAAGACCCTGGAGCCAGCCACTCCTCAGCACAGGCTCCAGTTCTCCTTACTCCTCACCTTAGGCAGGTTACTTGACCCCTCCAAGTTCAGCTGTCTTGCCTCAAAGCGAAGCTGTCCAATCCTGTGTCTAAGATGGTTGTGAGCATGTAGTGAGATAACGTGAATCGCAGCGAGCTCAGGCTCTGGCACACTGAAGTAACTGCCTGATCCCTTGTCTCATATTTATTCATCACCTGGTACTTTCTTCAGCACCACCCCATCAGCTGGCTTATTTGGTGCTAAATTAGACCCACTTTTCAGATGAGAAGACTGAGACCCTACAGCATGTAAGGGCTTTTTCAGGTTCATTTGTGAGGGGAGGAGGTAAAATCAGAATCCAGTCTTTCATCTCTCCTCTCAATACCATTGTTTCCAGCTGCAGTAGGAGACTAGTGTAAACCTGTCAGTTTGTCCCCATGTCAAATAGTGAAGTGAGAGGCATGAGAAGCCCAGAACAGCTGTCTGTGTACTTAATTTTTATTTTATTTATTTGGTTGTTTTTTAAGTAGGCTCCATGTCCGGTATGGGGCTTGAACTCAAGATCCTGAGATCAACAGTCGTATGCTCTACCAACTGAGCCAGCCAAGCACCCCTAATTTTTACATCCTAGGCAGTGCTTCTGTAAAATTCCTACTTGTACCAGCCCTGTGGGCCAACTTACCTCAGAGTCTGTGTTTAGTACAGACATTTTCTGGCCATGTAACAGGCAAGTTTGAGACCTGCCTTCAAAATCCAAGAGTCCTAATCTGTATCCAACACCAACAGGACCCAAGGAATGATGTTAAGTGTCATGTCGTAGAAAAGTATAGAGTAGAGCTGACTAAATGAAATGCATACTGGCCTGGAAGTTGGTGGCTTGAATTTAAATTATGGCTTTGTGATTCTTGGTTTCCTCATTTGAAAAGGGTCACTGCTACTTCTGGACCTGGCTGCCTCACAAGATCTCACTTGTACATTTTTTATCATTTCTTTATCAGATCTATAAGTTTTATTTTTGTCTCTCATTAGCCTCTACTCTTTCTCCCAAATTGAGCAGCTTTGTTAACTTCCATTATTAGGAGTAATATTCCTTTAAAAAGAACCTTACTAGTGCTCTGTGATCTTCTCCCTAGGTAGTGTGACAGAGCCCTGAAGACTGCAGTTACAGTGGCACTATGACATAGGGATTGGCATCAAGGGAGTTCACCTGCCTGGGTTCAGACCCCAATTCTGAACTATTCTGGGGTTGGCTGGAATCTCTGTTTACATCAGTTTTCTCATCTGTAAAATGGGTCCAACAATGGTGCCTGTCTCATTAGATTATTATGAAGATTAATTAAAATAATAATGTAAAATGCTAGACTCCATTGTTATCATGTAGTAAGCAATCAGTACATGTTGGATATTGTTGCTTCACTTATAGATAATCTTAAGCTAAGATCATATGAAACCAAAAGTATTCAAGCCGAGAAACTCAAGCCCTGAAACTTGTTCAAAGTTAGTTAGCAAATCAGTAGGATAACTAAGATGAGACCCACATCATTTGACATAAGTGAGCATTAGAGTCTATACTTCTGGATCCTGGGACAACTGACATGGGGCACAGAGCTTAGAATTCTTCAGATGAAGACTGCCAAGACCCCCAGCTGATTGACAGAGCAAGAAATAGGAGGCACTGGAGTTTAGTGGCTAAGAGCACAGACTTGGAGCTAAATTGTCAAACCTGAGTGACCTTGGGCAAGTTACTTTAATCTGTGACTCAGTCTTCTCTTCAGGAAAGTGGGGATGATAATAATACTTACCTCATAGACTCGTACATGTTCTGAGCCCTGTAGAGCTGGCTTAGAACATTGTCAGGCACTTAGCACACAATGTCTGTCAGCTCTTATCATTAGATACTCATCTCATGTCTTCCAATGCATTGCTGTCTCTGTGAAACACTCCCAGCTTCCTCATGCCCGTCCTCCCATTCTTCCTCAAGCCTGTGTTTCTCTTGACCGATCTGCCTGGGACCCTCTGAAAATGTTTGCTGGCTAATGCCCCATGTTCTCTGATAGCAGTGATCACCTCCACATTACCTTAATACTTATCCAGTCCTCCTCTGCCTCTTGGGTTAGGTCCTCTCCTCTGGCCCCTGGTGAGCCAGGAAGAGGAAACAGGGCCTGTGTTACATAGGAAGAAGCTGCGGTTCCAAAACAGGAGGCAGCATGCCCAACGCCATACAGACAGTGGCCAAACTGGGACTGGAAGCCAAGCCCCTGCCAGGGCTCTTCTGCCACTCTCTACCTTGGGTACAGAGTAACAGGACAGAGAAAAACTATGCCACCAGGTGAATTTCTGACCAGCAGTTGAGCTAGAATGTGGCCTGGATTTCAGACATAAATAGCTACCTCCTTCTACGTTCCTGGCACCCTGTCATCCCCAGCCCTCAGAAGAAGCGTATTCAGCTAGTGCACTTTCTAAGGTGGAAGCGTGTTCCAGTAGAAGAGGAACCTGGGAAACCCTGGTCTGGGTAGAGAGACAAGCCACCTGTGAATGCCCTTTTAACTCTCTAAATCCCTAAATTCAGTGTGAAAAGGAGTGGACACTCTGCCTGTGTTAACTCACAAATCCCATACTATACACACACACACACACACACACACACACACACACACACATCCTCTTCCCCTGAGGCTAATCATGGTTGAGAGGTTCCCTGCAGACCACCCCTAGGCCCAGTGGTGGAGAGAGATGGGCTGCAAGCTGCCATATGGTTAGCTGTTAAATAAATTAAAAAATTTCTTAGCATTAAAGAAAATAAAACAAGGGTCGTGTTTCTATAAAGATCGGCAAAGCTGAGGGTACCATGGAGCTGTCTGGGTATTCATTGCACCCCTCCATCTCATCATGGCCCACACTGATGGTGACCAGATCTGCCTGCCCCACTTGAGATGTTCTCCTCAAGGGTGGAGACCAAGACTTGTTCACTGCTGAAATGTGGGATGGGTGGGAAGGTGGGTGATGTGGTAATCAGACCAGTGAATCCTGAAAAAAGAGACATTCTGAGCCATGTTTAGAAGGGCAGGGACATGACTTGAGTTTACTAGGGTAGCAAATGGGGGAATCATATGGGGGATGAGTGAACAAAAAAAAGAGGTAAGGAGCCAAAAAAATACCTATGGTGAAAATGGGGTAGAAGATGGTGTATTGGTGCAGTCTGAAACCCTAGGGCATATTTGAGAAGCTCTCCTCCTTAACCCTTCCCTCTATCTTCCTGTCTCCAATTGGACTCATACTCATTTCCACACAGGGCTTCATCAGGCTGGACATGTCTGAGTTCCAGGAGCGGCATGAGGTGAGTGAGAGTCCTTGATGAATCGCGGTTTGGTGGATCTTTCAATCAACATGATTCTGCCTCGGGATTTGTCCTTTGGGGCCATATGTGTGCAACAGGATCACTGATCTGTTCTGTACAGGACTTTCTCTGAAAAATAAGCATGTAGAAGATCTGTCTGCTCTCTCATTACAGTAGGATTCCTGCCACCCCAGGAGAAAGCCTGACTGCCCTTGTTGACACATGCAGTCTTTTTTTTTTTTAAGTTCAGTAATGTGCGCACACACACTAATGGCAGAGCCAGAGAGGAGGGGAGAGAGAATCCCAACATGGGGCTCAAACTCACAAACTTTGAGATCATGACCTGAGCCGAAGAGTCAGATGCTTAACCAACTGAGTTACCTATGCGCCTCTTGACACAGGCAGTCTTAGTGAATAAAGCCATTTTCCTCTGCATGCCCATATTGGAAACTAAAAGCATAGAAAGGCTTTTTCAATATATTTTCTTCCTTCCTTCAGGTGGCCAAGTTTATTGGGTCCCCACCAGGCTACGTTGGCCATGAAGAGGGTGGCCAGCTGACCAAGAAGCTGAAGCAGTGTCCCAACGCTGTGGTGCTCTTCGATGAGGTGGACAAGGCCCATCCAGATGTGCTTACCATCATGCTGCAGCTGTTTGATGAGGTGAGTGACTTTGGGCTGGGATGGAGTAGGGGACATTAGAGGTATGGGGTGCTGTGAATCAAGAATCAAGGGCCCAGAGGCCTGTCTGATCCCTTCACTTGCAACTTCCTCCTGTGTATATTCAGTCACTTAGCACGTGTGGCTTTGCCCCCTTTCTGAACTGGGGTCCAGGCTGGGCACTTGAGGACAGACAAGTACTACCCAAGAATTGGCATTTTCTGGCTGTCCAGACTGCCTTCTAGAGAGACATGGAGTAGAGGTACCAGGACAGAGAGACCTGAATTTTTAGTTCCAGCCCTGCTCCATCTCTAGGCATCAGGGACCTCATGTGACAAAGAAGGAGGCTGTATCTAAGATAAGCTCCCACGAACCTTTCTGCCTCATGGAACCCTTTTCTTCCAAGGAGTTCCAGGCTCACCACAAATTAGCCTCCTGCTGATAGGGTAAGCTGTAAATAAGAACTCCTTTGTTCGGTACATTGTGTGTACTAGGCTTGTGCTGACAGTGTCACTGCTAATCATCACAATAGACAGGCAGTGGAAGGTGTCTCATTTTTTACAGAAGAAGAAACTGAGGTTCAGAGAGGTTATAAATGACTTACCTAAGGCAATAGAACTGTTATGCAGAGGATCCAAGTTTGGGCCACAGACACATTTGATTCCAGAACCCCAGTTCTCCCACTCTGTACCATTCCTTACCTCAGGCAGGGGAGGGAGAGCTTATGATCATAGCAGGATTGGATCTTTTCCTTTAGAGGCCTGGCAGAACTGGGCATGAGGCTTCTCTTCTGCTCCCAAGCCAGGGCTATATTAACTCATATATGTCCAGATGGAGTCCAGCCCACTTTTCTACTTAGCACCTTCCAGCTCCGGGACAGCAGGAGGGTGTTTTGCTTCCCATGTCTCAAGTGTACTCGAAGGAACTCCTCGTGAACCAAATAACACAACAGGTACCAAACAAAGAAGACCCAGATCCAGATATTCCCAAGCTGCCCATCACCTTCCCCCACTGGCGCAGCATCCTTGTCCCTGCCCCAGTTTCTTTGCTGTCTTCCTAGTGCCCTGCCAGCTCTTCCCTGTCCCCAGACCACCCACTGAGGAGTAAAGGCCGATCCTTCAAAAGTCACATATTCAGTTACCCACACCTGTGCTCTAAGACCTCCCACTTCATTCCAATCTCTTGATGGGATTCAAGTACACAGCTATAGACTAGACCCAGACCTGTCTGGGAGCTTCCTGCCTCAGTAGACAGATGGAAAGGAGACATGATAATAGTTGACATTTTTTATTTTATGTACCAGGTACTGGTCTAAAACATTTACTTATATCAATTCATGTAATCCTCCCAACATCCCTTTGAAGATAGTTCTTATTACTGCCTCTGGGTAAGATACGGAAACTCAAGTAAAGTGAAATAAGTAATTTGCCCACGGTCATCCAGCTGGAAGAGAGAATCCAAGATTAGAACCCAGGAGGTCCAGTTCAGAGCCCACCGCTTCACTAAGAACCACCATGCAGCTAGGACCAGAAGAGAGAGGTAGATCTGCAGTGAGGCATTCACAGGAAGGGAGGGCCCAGCTCAGAGAGTGTGAGCACAGCAGTTTCTGACATCCCTGCAGAGGTCCCTCTGATGACCTCCTCGGCCCAGAAAGAGGGAAGGCAGCTGCCGACTGAAATACAACCAGCGCCACTTGGAAGTTGTTGCCGCTTCCATATGTAAGCTGTCCACCCCTCTCCTGCTGTCACTCCATTGACTACCTTTTGGGAGTTGATAATAATCCCTTCCTACAGCCCCTACCAGCCTCCTAACCATTCCTGAAATTTATATACGGGACTCCATTGACCAAAGCTGCCAAGATTACTTAGCCAGATTTATGCTTTTAGGCTTCTTGTAGACAGGGACCTTGTCTTATTCCAACCATTCCCAAAGCCCACGAAATCAGGAGAAATGCTCTGTTGAGTAACTTAATTCGATAGAAGTACAGTATACCTTCCAAGGATAAATAAGGGGGTTCTAGGTGAATGAGTGGAAAAGGGCCGGCAGCAGACACCTACTTGCAGCAGCTGGGGGACACGAGGCTGCCTGGCCTGTCCAGGGAACTGCAGCTGCTCAGCACTGCTTGGCTGCAGAAGGGAAGTGAGAGCAAAACATTGGAGGTGAGTGAGTAAGTTGGCAGGGGTCAGTTACAATCCCAGGAGGTGGGGTATAGGTTTACTTGTTAGATCGTAAGGAGCCTTTAAAGACTTCAAGCAAGAAAGAAACATGACCAGGTTCTTACCTTATAAAGATCCTGTAAGCATTGGTGAGAGAATGGACTGGGAAGCAGAGGGGGAGCAGAAAGGAGGCTGTTGAAGCGTCCAGGCTAGAGCTGAGGATGACTGCTCTAACACAGAGCCACAGGCTGGCCAGAGCTCCCAGAAGGCCAGCTACGCAGGGCTCAGTGATTTGATTGAATTTGAGGGGATACGGAGGGGTCAGGGGTGGCCAGCTGCAGGATTTCTGGCCTGGGTGACTAGATGGTCGCTGCTGCCATTGACTGAGGCAGGGAACACAGGAGGATGAGCAGCAGATTGGCGAGGAAGGTGAGTTGCTGAGGTTTGAAATTGCTGAAAATGAGATGCCTGAGGGACAACCAGATGGAGGTGTCTGAGAGTCTGGCCATCAGTTGGTAAGGTCTAGAGCATAGGACAGGAAGTCCATCTGGACTGGAAGCAGAGATTCAGGAATGCATCAGCACGGACAGGGTAATAGATGCCACAGGAAGGGATGAGATTCTACTAGAGTGTGTAGTATGCAGAGAAGGGAAGGCTAACACAGAGCCTTGTGACCTTGTGGTTCAGGTGGGACAGAGGGGATACAGAATGCACAATCTCTGCCTTGGAGTTCATGAATGAGTGGGGCAGACCGGCAGCAAAAAGCGTTTCAGCCCACCGAGATGCATGCTGCGCTAGGATAAGTTACAAGTGCCAGGTGGTGTAGGGGCACGTGATCCAGTCTAGGGGCATGAAGGAAGCGCCCCCATTCCCACCTGGCCCAGTTTTCCCAAGCCTGGATTCAGAGAAGTAGCAGCCCTAATGCTCTCCCCAAGACACCAAGCAGGACTATGACCCCAGAGCCTGTAGCACAGGGCAGAAGTCCCAGGAAGAGACTAGCCCTGGGGAGCCTAGCCCTGCTCTTCTTTTCAAGAATGGAAGCAGTGAGAAAGCAGCCCCTGTAACCCTGGGGTAGCGTTCACACCTACGCAGTCACTGCTGGGAGGTGCACCAGTGACAGCTCCCTCTTTGGGACACATCTTTATTGACTCCAGAGGAGGACATGAACACTGAAAGTCACCTTTTGGGTCAGCCTTACACTGTCCCTGTTCCCATCACCCATGTGGGACCCATCTACAGGCCCAGTTAGAAGGAGGGCTTTGAACCTGGAATGAAATTGCTGTTGGTTATTGCTCTGGCCAGTAGAGCAACATGTGTACTCTGTACTTGGGGTTGAGCTCTGTGAACAGTGTCTTATGCACACATTTGGACCCCTCACACACATGCACACAAACACACACAAACACAGAATAAGTCTCCAAAACTAGAATTGCTCCCAGATACAGGCGCCTGGGTGGCTCAGTTAGTTTGAGCATCTGACTTCATCTCAGGTCATGATCTTGCGGTTCATGAATTCAAGCCCTGCGTCAGTCTGCACTGACAGCTCAGAGCTTGGAGCCTGCTTCAGATTCCGTGTCTCCCTCTCTCTTTGCCCCTCCCCTGCTCGTACTCCATCTCTGTCTCTGTATCAAAAGTAAATAAATGTTAAAAAAAAAAAAATTGCCCCCAGGTAGATACTGTTGATCTATAACTCATAAATAGGGAAGCTAATGGCAAAATCTCAAGAATATCCACTTCCACCCTTGCTTTCCCTTCTTCCCATCCCAAGGCAGGGACAAGAGAGTGATTAGGACTTGAACTGCAAGGCCCTTTCTAAATAGACCCCCTTGGAATGAACACTTTCTGAGAGGCACGTGCCAAGGACCAGTATAAAGCAAGGCTAAGAAGCACCAGTTACCATGTCCAGCATGGAGTAGGTGCTAAATTAATGCACTTTTCTTCCCCTTTAGCCTCTGAGGGCCTGGGCGAGTCTGCCATCGCTTTGGCTTTAGAAGCAAGGGCTGACCCTGAGTCAGGTCTGTACCACCAGGGAATGAGAAATGTTGAGGAGGACTAGTTACTAGCTGAGCCTGGGGCAGGCAGGAGCTGGCAGGTTGGGGGTCAGTGATCTGTCCCCAGAGCCATGCTCTCTGCCCTGGTACGAGCTGTGCTTTGTGGGAAGAGTGTGAGAGCACACGGAAAGCACTGAACAGGTGACCTGCGGTGGTTGTAGAAGTGCCCCTTCAGTGTCCACTGTTGTTATTCCATCAGTTCTGCTCAGCAAGACCCTGGCCATTGCTTTTGTCATAAATGGCTATAAAGTGCTGTTTGTATAGTCACAGCCTTGATGTTTGCTGAGTAGGCTGAGCTTCTTACCCGTGAACTGAGTGGCCCCAGACAGCTATACTTTCCTCGTTCTTCTGTCCCTTCTACTGTAGCTCCTTTTATCTTTTCTTGGTGCATCTGTCTCTGGTATAGATGGTTTCATCTGTCACTTCTAGAAAGAGCTAAAGATTTCAAGGAAACTTCCCATGTTGGTTAAAGGAAGAGCCTTATTTTCTCACCCTTTTTGTCAGGCAAAAGAATGGCTTTCAAGACGCAGAGATTATAGCAGTTTCAATTCACCGCATTCATTTTGATACAACAAATATATATTGTCTGCTGTTATAATAACAGTTCAGAACATTTGGATTAACTTGGTTAACTAAGGATTTCATCTCATTCATTTTGATACAACAAATACATATTAAGTGTCTTATCATAATAACAGTTCAGAACGTTTGCACAGCTTGGTTAACTAAGGCTTTTTAACCAACATGACCATATTAGTCTTAACAGTGGCCCTGTAAAATACCCTCCTCTGAACTCCTACAGTAACCTTGGCTTCCCCTTATACCACTTAACTGACTGAATTGTCATTGCTGGTTTCTTGAGTGTCATTTCTTCTCTTAACGAGGAGAATGTCAAATGCACAGCGAGCCCCCACTGCCCCAGTACAGAGCCTGGCTCAAACTGGGCCTCCAAGGAAGTGTATTGGATAGATGCCTGTTTAATCAGGTTGACTTCCGGGGGCCCTGGTTGATGACAAACAGAGGTGCTGTCTTGCCTGAAGTCACTCTCGGTGGAGTAGTGGCACCCCAGGGCAGTGAGCACTGCAACCTAGGTGTGAGAAGTGTTCAGAGAAGTGGGAGGAGGGGGCAGCGAGGGTTCTGGAGAGACCTTCTGGAAGAGGTGGTCAGGCTTAGCCCTCCATGACCATGGAGTCACTGTTCTTTCCCAGGGCCGGCTGACAGATGGAAAAGGGAAGACCATCGACTGCAAGGACGCCATCTTCATCATGACCTCTAATGTGGCCAGCGAGGAGATTGCACAGCACGCGCTGCAGCTGAGGCAGGAGGCTTTGGAGATGAGCCATAACCGTCTAGCTGAAAACCTTGGTAAGGCACACAGCCTGAGCTGTCTGGACAGCTGAGCAAGTGCCCAGACCACCAGCACATCTCCTCCCCAGGAGGAAGAGGAGGACATCAAGCAGGAGGCCACATCTGTCACCTTTCTATTTGGAAATGAAGCCTCCAACCCCTCTTCCAAGTCAAAACTCAAGTCTTGTCCTGACTCTTCTTCCCCTCCATCCCTCTCTCACACAACTCCTACCCTAAGGAATCCTGAGCTGGAAAGGCCTCAGAAAGTGCCCAGACTAATCCTAATATTCAAGTGGAGAATAGGCAAGATGTAGAGAGCCTGTGACCCTGACCAGGATTACACAGACCACCAGTGGCAGGACCAGATCTCTTTTCATGAGCAGGGCCAAGAGGCAGGCACAGTTCCCAAAGCTCCCTGGGTGTGGGGAGTAGGCAGTTTATGATTCTTTTTCCACAGGGGATGTCCAGATTAGTGACAAGATTACCATCTCAAAGAACTTCAAGGAGAATGTGATTCGCCCCATCCTGAAAGTAAGAGGTCTTTGTCCTTCCTATTGGAGTCTTGGGTGGGAAGATTCCCCCTTAGCCATCTTAAAGATAGAGACGTTCTCTCTGTCTTCCCCATTCGGGTCCAGTAATTCCCTTTAGCCCTCTGGGTCACAAGAGTTCACCCCACCCCTAACCTGACCCTGCAGGCTCACTTCCGGAGGGATGAGTTTCTGGGACGAATCAACGAGATTGTCTATTTCCTCCCCTTCTGCCACTCGGAGCTCATCCAACTTGTCAACAAGGAACTGAACTTCTGGGCCAAGAGAGTAAGAGCAGGAACTGCCTATGGGTGGGGATGGGTCATCTGCCCCTTGGAAATCAGGGAACACTGGGTTGGGAGCACCCCTTCCTAGAGGCTTGGAGAACAGTGTTGTGGGCCAGTGGCCCCGGGGGCACACAGTCACTCACAGGCCCAGGCCTCAGGCCAGAGTGGTGAGAGATGGAAAGCACTGGGCCACATGCAGGCACCCTGCTATCTGACCTGTCTCAGGCCAAGCAAAGGCACAATATCACGCTGCTCTGGGACCGCGAGGTGGCAGACGTGTTGGTCGACGGCTACAACGTTCACTATGGCGCCCGCTCCATCAAGCATGAGGTGAGCACAAGAGCCTTAGAGATGTAAGACACCTCCACACCTCCCATCCCTGGGCCCCCAGCCTGGAATAGTTCATACCCAAAGCAGATGCCCCTTCAGAACCAAAACCAGAAGAGGATCAAGTAAATCCCCTGTCCTGGAGGATAACCGAGTATGAATCCCTGCCAGGAGTGAGGAACTGAGTTGGGAACCTCTGAAGCTGACACCCCTGAGTCTTTAGCATAGTCCTGCACGCAGTGTGTTTTTAGCCCCACTCTGTAGAGGGCAAATGAAGCTCAGAGGTTTCTGAGTCGCCCTGACAGTAAGTCATGGAGCCTGGGCTCCAACTCAGGCCACATGCTGGCCCAGGCCACAGCAGTGATGACCACTTCACCTGTCACCTATAGGTCGAGCGCCGTGTGGTGAACCAGCTGGCAGCTGCCTATGAACAGGACCTGCTGCCGGGGGGCTGTACTCTGCGCATCACCGTGGAAGACTCCGACAAGCAGCTGCTCAAGAGCCCAGAACTGCCCTCACCTCAGGCTGAGAAGCGTCCACCCAAGCTGCGGCTGGAGATCATCGACAAGGACAGCAAGACCCACAAACTGGACATCCAGGCACCACTACACCCTGAGAAGGTGTGCCACAACCTCTAGCTTCTACCTACCTGCTTATACGTGCCCTTGACATCCAATAAAGGCCCCTCGGCTGTGGCATGACAACTGACCTATCTTCCCCTCATGCCCTTTCCCTCCTCTCCACCCAGCCTAAGGCCTGTTTATCTCCACAGCCGCTGAAGACCCCTCCTTAGCCTCAGAGTCAAAAATAGGGGTTTTGTCCTCCCCTGGACCCTTTGTTATGGGCCCAAAACTTGCTAACAGGTTCCCAGGAGAGGGGGTCCCTCCCCACCCTCTTCAGGGCATGATCCCCACGGTCTATATAGTCTCTGGAACTCTATCATGGTCCCAGGAAGCTCAGAATTTTGACAGCTAAGAACAAATCTGGCTGGGGAAAGACAGGGACCAGGCTGTGACCTGCCACCCTCTGCTGGCCCTCATGCAACTGAGTCCCCATAATGTCTGCACAGATTGTGAAGGAAGAATGCAGAGGCCCAGGCACAGAGATTGTACAGTTTAGGCTGTAGCTACCTCTTTCCCATACCCTAAAATTCCAAGGAGAAGGGACCCACAAAACCCTTCCCCACTCCACTGCCATGTGGTAGCTATTCCCTCACCACACATTCTGGTGTCAGGCCAGACCATGTTTCTCCAGCTTTGGAACTAAGCCAGTATAAGGCGCCCCTAGGAGGAAGGCTGACTGGGTCACTTCCCTGCTCTGCCCCGGACTGGACAAACAGTACCAAAGGACCAAGCAAGCTCAGCTCTATGGGACCTCCTTCAGGAGACTAACACAGACACTGGGGAGCTGTAGGGAGAGAGATAATGAAGTCAGTCCTGGGCCCAGGTGGCCATGAAATCTGTAACTGCTCTGTCCTGCTGCCCCAGGTAAGTTAGTCTGGAGTAAATAGCTTCCCCATGCAGTCTCCTTCTTTGTTACTAAGCAGAGGGGCTGCACACCATCCCCAGGGGCATTCCACAAACCAGCCATGTTTCAACCCCAGCTTAGCAGGGCACAGCAAGGCCTGGTGCGTCCTTGGGCTCCATTGACAGTAGCCACCATTGATGACCACTCCATCACCTTGCAGGGCCATTTTAGAACCCTCCTTTGGTGTTAGCTAATCTCTTTCAGGAAGCAGAAAATGGGGGCAGAAATCAAAGTTCCCTGGGTGATGGAAGAATGCCATAACAGTATAGTGGGTATGGGCCAAGACATGGGCTCCAGAGATACTCCAGCAGTCGCTGCCCAGCCCCTCAAGGAGCTGCCTGCTGCTCCCTACCTCAGTGACTGCAATTCTTTTTATTATTATTATTATTGTTATTATTACAACTACTGCTACAACTTCTTGTTTTGAAATAATTTTAGACTTAAGTTGCAAAAATAGTAAAGTTCCCATATACCCTGTACCTTACTTCTCATAACATCTTGAAAACTATAGTATAGTTATTAAAAGCAGGAAATTAACATTGATTCAGTACTAACTAGTCTGTAGACATTCAGATTTTGCTAGTTTTCCCACTGATACCCTTTTTCTGGCCCAAACTCTAGTCCAGGATCCTGTGTTACATTTTGTGGGGTTTTTTGTTTTGTTTGTGTTTTTAATTTGAGGGAGAGAGACAGAGACAGAGCATGATTTGGAGAGGGGCAGAGAGAGAGAGGAAGACACAGAATCTGAAGCAGGCTCCAGGCTCTTATCTGTCAGCATAGAGCCCGAATTGGGGCTTGAACCCAGGAACAGTGAAATCATGACCTGAGCCAAAGTCAGATGCTTAACCAACTGAGTCCCCCCAGATGCCCCTGTTTGTTTTGTTTTTAAAGTTTATTTAATTTGAGAGAGAGAGTGCATGCATGTGGGGATGAGGTGGGGCAGAGAGATAACCCAAGCAGGCTCCACACCGTCATAGTTGATCCCGAAGAAGGGCTCAGTCTCACAAATGTGAGATCGTGACCTGAGCTGAAATCAAGAGTCAGATGCTTAACCAACCGAGCCACCCAGGTACCCACCCCTGGTTTTTTTTCCCATGTAACATTTCGTTGTCCTGTTTCCTTTGTCTCCTTCAGCTTGTAACAATTCCTCCATTTTTCCTTGTCTTTCATGACCTTGACACTTTTCAAATGTCCAGGCTAGTTGTTTTGTAGAATATTTCTCAATTTGGGTTTGTCTTCTGTTTTTACATGATTAGATTGAGGGTCTGCATTTTTGGCAAAACTACCCCAAAAGTGATGATGTGCTCTTCTGGTGCCTCATAGCACGTGGTGACGTTACCTTTGATCACATGGTTGAGGTGGTGTGTGCCAGGTTTCTCCACTGTAAAATTACTAATTTCCCCTTTGAAATTAATAAGAATCTTGTGGGGAGATACTTTGAAGCTCTGTAAATGTCTTATTTATTCTTAGACTTTTGTCCACTAATTTTTGCATCCAAAAACCAAGTGGTTTTTGCTTACAAGTATTAATGCTGTGTTGGCCTGATGATGACTATCTGTGTACTTATTTCATCTATATTGATTGGTATTCTCCTGTGGGGAAGAGCTGTCTCTTTTCCCCCATATAGTTATCCAATAATATATTTATTTATATCAGTATGAACTAATAGATATTTGGTTTATTCTGTGGGTTATAATGTAATACTAAAGTAGTTTATTTGTTGCTCACACTGGCCCACATTTGGCCATCGAGAACTCTTTCAAGTTGGCTTCTGTGTTGTTTCAGCATTGTCCCCATCATTTTTTTTTTTTAGCACTTCCTTACAAGCTCACACATATTTTTCTTATTCTAGCCCTGGCATCAGTTATTTCCCTAGGTAGCTCCTGGTTCCTTTCACTTGAGAATAGGCATCACATGTATTCATTGCTACTGGAGTGACATTATTTCTAGGCCCTTTCAGTACACAGAGCTAGGAAATGTGTGTATTTATGTTAACATACACATTCCACACATCTGAATCTATTGTATCTATATGTATATTATTAAAAATCATGAGTTCAGTTGATACCTACAGTTCCAATCCAATTCCATAGGATTTGTGACACTATTATACTTTTCATTTCTTTCTTCTCCTTCTGCTATCTCTGTTTCTTCTCCTTTCACTCTGTTTGGTGTTCAGACTTCCCTTAGGGGCTCTAATTCAGCCCGCGACCATCCTATATGGAACATTCCTATTGGATAAAGTTCTTATGCCTGGCTATTAACCTTTGGTTCAATCAGCTGTGACTGGGAGCAACAGGCACATAAATGAAAACAAGATAATTTTCATATTAGAAAACCCAACGGCCACCTTCCTGAGAGGAAAGTAGGAGACAGGGTAGATCCTTCGATTTTAAGGAACTTAAGTATC
The DNA here is from genome assembly GCA_004023785.1 of Mungos mungo. Classification (NCBI taxonomy): domain Eukaryota; kingdom Metazoa; phylum Chordata; class Mammalia; order Carnivora; family Herpestidae; genus Mungos; species Mungos mungo. The sequence goes on from PISW01007161.1 coordinate 41,315, forward strand.
ACTTCTACAGATTCTTAGCTACACCTCCTAAGTGATGTTGGGCCCCTGTCATCACTTCCATAGCATCTTAGGCAATACTTACCTCACTTTTGTTATTTGTTCTGTGTCTGTATTTGTCACTAGAATGTAAGCACCCAGAGGGCAGATACTCTGTTGTTTAGCTCACTGTCCTATTCACAAGATGTGACACAGTGTCAGCATATGACAGACGCTCCAGGTATTTGGATGGATGGGTGGGCCCTGCAGCAAACGCACAGTGGGTCCCAAGACAGAACAGTATCATTTATTCAACAAGCACACATTTATTTGTCATGTTTTTGTGTCCAGCCAGAAGGACCTGTCAGGATTGGACCCTCAGTAAATGGGGCAAAGTAAGACCCAAATCCCATACTGAGTATCCTGGAGTGCATGAAACTGGACTTGAAAATGAAAATGTAATGAGGCGCCTGGGTGGTTCAATCAGTTGGACGTCCGAGTTTGGCTCATGGATTCGAGCCCCACGTCCAGCTCAGAACCTGGAGCCTGCCTCGGGTTCTGTGTCTCACTTTCTCCCCCTTCCTGCTCATGCTCTGTCTCTCTCTGTCTCTCAAAAATGAATAGATGTTTAAAAATTTTTTTAATGAAAATATAACACCTTTATTATTCAAAAAGAAAAATTCAAAGATGTATAGTGATTGTTTTAGAGATTTAGGGAAAGAAACACATTTAAACCATATAAAAATAAAAAATGGACCAATAAAGGTAAAACCTGAAGTTAAAAGGTAGGAAACTGGGCACCTGGATGGCTCAGTCAGTTAAGCGTCTAACTCCTGATTTCAGCCCAGGTCATGATCTCACGGTTCATGGAAAAAAGCCTCATGTCGGACTCTACGCTGATATCAAGGAACCTGCTTAGGATTCTCTCTCTCTCTCTCTCTCTCTCTCTTGATTATTTAAATGTCTGTCAGATTAATATTAATTTTCTTATTTTGATAATATATAATTAAAAGAGTGTCCTTGTTTTTATAAATACACATTGAAGTATTTAGAGGTTAAAGGTAGAAATTTTCAAATGTACCTGCAAACTCTATATATATACACAGATGCATGAACTATCCATATATGTATACACACATACACACACATACACACACACATGCACACCCACAACGATAAAAGAGTAAAGTATTGGGGCACCTGGGTGGCTCAGTTGGTTGAACGTCTGACTTCGGCTCAGGTCATGATCTCATGGTTTGTGGGTTCGAGCCCCGCGTCAGGCTCTGTGCTGACAGCTACCTCAGAGCCTGGAGCCTGCTTCAAATTCTGTGCCTCCTTCTCTCTCTGACCCTCCCTGGCTCGTGCTGTCTCTCTCTGTCTCATAAAAAAAAAAAAAAAAAAAAAAAACAAAGTAAAGTATTAACATGGAAAATCTGAGTAAGGATATATAGGAATTCTTTATGTTGGTTTTGCAACTTCTCTCTAACTCAAATTATTTCAAAATAAAGTTTACTAAATTAAAGAAGGTTAAACATTTTATCAGTATATGCTGAAAAAAGCATTGGATAAAATTTTTCAGTTTTAATTATGATTTATGATATGAAAATAAAGCCCTAAGGGTGCCTGGCTATCTCAGTAGAGCATATGACTTGATCTTGGGGTTCTGATTTTGAGCCCCACATATTGGCATAGAGATTACTTAAAAATTTTTTTAATTTAAAATAAAGCTCTAAGTAAAAGGAAAAGAAAATTCATCAAAAAACAATAGCAAACATTTCTAATAGTGAATACTAAAGCTATTTTTATTGAAGTCTGAAAAAGACAGGATTCAACATTGCTTTAAAAATTCAGCTGAAAGCAATTACACAACAAAACTAAATAATTGATGGAAATATTGGAAAATAACAAGTTATCTTGTTTTGGTGAAATATGACTGTGTATTTAAGAAATATAAGGAACTATGCTAAAACCTAGTAGCATGAATAAGGAAATTTGGTAAATGTATGAATAAAAGGTAAATGTACAAAAATCAATATTTTTTTTTCTATTCTAGCAATAGTCAACTAGAAAACAATAACAAAGGAAAAATATTTCATTCACAGTTGCAACAAATACTTATATATATATTTGCTCATATATACAAAAAATACTCCTGAAACAGGAATTGGGGGGAGAGGGGGATAGCAATGGAAGTGGAAAATCTACTATATTCATTTTTATACTTTTAAATTAAATCTTGAACCATATTAATGTGTTACCTATTCAAAATTATAAAATATTTAAGAATAAACTTAAGAAAATCCTATTGAAGGGCATCAAATGAAAAGACATACCAAGTTCTTGGAAAGCGTGACTATAATTCAGTGCAAACCTAACTAGACTCAACAGCATTTTAAGTTTAAAGTTAACTAAACCCATGTTGCACTGCAGTGTCCAGAGATGACGCCCCTTGGAACTACTGTTTTCTGGATCTAGGCTCTTAGGACATACAAGCTACTACTACTGTCAGTAACTACTTAATAGTGTGCAAACTAGAGAATACGTCCATTTAACTCCCATCAACACACACCGTAAGTACAATTAGAGAAAAAGAAAAGAGAAGAGTTGTGTATGACTAGAGTGTGAAGATTATCTGGGTGTGGAAAAGAGAAGAAAGCAGTGGAAAATGAAGCTAGAGAAACAAGTTTCCTAATTTCATAGTGCCTTGAGTGCCATGCTAAGAGAATGAAATGACCAATACTTATGTTTTCAAAAGGCCCTTTGCGGTGACTTCTGACCAATATGCAACAGATGGAGTAGTTCCAGGCAAAACCTCCCCACCTCAAACATGGAAATGATATGTAACAACAACAAAAAGTATAACACATAACTGGGCTTGGAACTAAAAATGGGAGATCCCAAGGTGTCAGAAATGAATGGGAACCCAAAAGTCAAAGGATGTGTGAGAGTGGAAGTCAAGGAGTTTCATGGAGACTTGGGCCAAGATCCAGGCCTAATAGCTGACTGCTAGGGATTCAACACTGAAGTCTCAAAGCATCACTTCCTTGTGAAATAAAAGAAAACAAGAAAAACACCATTCATTGAGCTAGAAATCGATAGGGAAATATAAGAAAGTCTACCATAACTCAAGGACGTAGAAAGAATCACTTAAAAAGAAACTAATATATTTGCTGTTAGAATGTGGCCCAAATTCACAATACCTAAATGTTACTGGGATGTTCCAATGAAAAACTAACAAAAAGCTGGTCCTGGGCCAGTGAAGTAAACAAAATAGTTCTGTAAGGATATTCCCATAAACAGCTTTTCACAAAAGAACCTATGGAAAAACAAGTCCTATTAAAAATGAACTTATACGGAAATTTTGAAAAAATTACAAAAGAAGAAGAAAGAAACCAAAGAAAGAACAAATGGGAGAACTTACACTCCAAAAATTGTTTATAAAAGAGTCTGAAGGGTGCCTGACTGGTTCAGTTGGTGGAGCCTGTGACTCTTGATCTCAGGGTTATGTATTTGACCACCACTTGGGTGTAGAGATTACTCAAAAATGAAATCTTTAAAAGAATCTGAATTTATGTATGTTTAAAATGTTAATGTGAGACAGGAAACCATCAAAACCATCGAGGAGAAAGTAGGAAAAAACCTCCTAGACCTCCACCGCAGCAATTTCCTACTCGACACATCCCCAAAGGCAAGGGAAATGAAAGCAAAACTGAACTCTTGGGACTTCATCAAGATAAAAAGCTTCTGCAAGGCAAAGGAAACAATCAAGGAAACTAATAGGCAACCGAGAGAATGGGAAAAGATAGTTGCAAATGACATATCAGATAAAGGGCTAATATCAAAAATATACAAGGAACTCACCAAACTTCACACCCACAAAACAAATAACCCAGTGAAGAAATGGGCAGAAGACATGAACAGACACTTCTCCAAAGAGGACATCCAGATGGCCTACAGGCACATGAAACGATGCTCAACATCACTCATCAGGGAAACACAAATCAAAACCACACTGAGATACCACTTCACGCCAGTCAGAGTGGCTAAAATGAACAAACCAAGAGACTATGGATGCTGGTGAGGGTGTGGAGAGATGGGCACCCTCCCACACTGCTTTTGGGAATGTAAACTGGTGCAGCCGCTCTGGAAAACAGTGTAGAGGTTTCTCAAAAAACTATCCATAGAACTCCCCTATGACCCAGCAATAGCACTGCTAGGGATTTACCCAAGGGATACAGAAGTGCTGATGCATAGGAGCACATGTACCCCAATGTTCGTAGCAGCAATGTCAACAATAGCCAAGACATGGAAAGAGCCTAAATGTCCATCACCTGATGAATGGATCAAGAAGATGTGGTATATATACACAATGGAGTACTACATGGCAATGAGAAAGAATGAAATATGGCCATTTGTAGGAAAGTGGATGGACCTTGAGGGTGTCATGCTAAGCGAAATATGCCAGGCAGAGAAGGACAGAAACCATATGTTTGCACTCATAGGTCTAACAGGAAAACAGGAGAAACATAATGGAGGACCAGGGGGAGGGGAAGAGGGAAAGAGAGTTGGGGAGAGAGAGGGATGCAAAACTTGAGAGACTATTGAGTGCTGAAAACGAACTGAGGGTTGAAGGGAAAGGGGGAGGGGGGAAAGAGGTGGTGGTGATGGTGGAGGGCACTTGTGGGGAAGAGCACTGGGTGTTGTATGGAAATCAATTTGACAATAAAATATTTTAAAAAAATAAAATGTTAAGAAAGATAAAGAGAAGACTGGAAACCATAATGCAAGAAAGGACGGTATAAAAATAGGTGAATCTGAAAAGAACACTCTAGAACTTTCCTCAGGTTTATTCCCATGTTTTTTACATTTGAACACTTTTCTATTTTGCTGTGGTCCTAATTGATACTAGGTATTAGGTATTAGATACTAGGAGCACTTGGATTTTTAAAGAACAAAGATTTGGCTCACCCACTAGGCAAAGAACACCAATGATCTAAGGAGCTCTCATAGGGCAAGGGAATATGGAATGTGTAGGAGAGGAGGAAAGTCGCTGGGGTGCCATCCCACCCACCCCCACCTCTGGGCCATGACCAGTTGCAGAAATAAGGAACGCATCCTGGACCACAGTCCTGGAACTATTTGCTCGCCATCATCTTAAGTCTTTCAAGTCAATCCCACCATGCCTCGCAGGTTTGTCACAGTAATCCCAAGAGTCTGAACCTCAGTGGTCATCTACCGCCACATTACACATACTGCTCCCCTTCCCAGCCCTTCACCTGTGCCCTCCAGCACTTCCCTTCTATAATCAGATTCTATATAAGAATCTTCTTGTTGGAATGTTTGCTTCATCTCTTTACCTTAATCGTCCCCTAACGGGATTGCTTACTTTGGCTGTCTCCTCAAGTGTTGCTTCCCCTGTAGCCCTTCTAGGTGGAGGCTGCTTTTATTGTCATACCCAGGAAGTGAGCCCCCCACTGCCGCTCTGTGTTTATTTCTCATCCTTCCTTTCAGCTTTTAAAATTCAGCAGTCTATCCCAGCCCTTCTGTCGTTGCTCTTTCTACTGAATTCTCAATGATTATTCCTCATTACAGAGAAGATTTTAGCTCCTGTAGCATCACTTTTCTCCTTCCCGCACATGCCATCATTCTTGGTGGCTTTAACTTTCCATGAATGACTGTTCCAATTTACATTTAATGATCTTTTTCTGCCCCTGTGCACTTCACTCAGCTATGTCATGGTCACATCCTAAATTTTATCAACAGTAACTGCACTTCCTTCAAACCCTCCATCCTCTGGCCAGTATAGTATATAGAGTAAAAAAGAACGTTTACAATTCAACAATAAAAAGATGAATAACCTAACTGTAAAATGGTAAAAGGGTCTGAATAGATATTTCTCCAAAGAAGGTGTACAAATGGGCAATAAGCAAAACATCATTAGCCATCAGAGAAATGCAAGACCACAACGAGATGCCACTATACACCCACTAGAATGGCTATAATCAAAAACATAGACAGTAACAAGTGATGAAGTAGAGATTTGGGAATGTAAAATGATGCAACCACTTTGGAAGAGCCTAGCAATCCCTCAAAAGATTAACCAATTTTCAGGGGTGACTGGGTGGCTCAGTCAAGTGTCTGACTCTTAGTTTCAGCTCATGCTCATGGTTCATGAGTTCAAACCCTGCATCAGGCTACTCACTGGCAGTGTGGAGCCTGCTTGGAATTCTCTCTTCTCTGCCCCTTACCCACTCGTGTGTGTGCACTCTCTCTCTCAAAATAAATAAACTTAAAAAAAAATAGTTTCTATAGGTCCCAGCAATTACACTCCCAAGTGTATACCTAACAGTCCTAAAACACACAAACTTGTTACATGAATGTTAAAAAGCAAAAAAAGTGGAAACCATTCAAATGTCCATCAAACTGATGAATAGATAAAATATGGTGTATCCATACAATGGAATACTCAGCCATAAAAAGAATGAAGTACTGATCTATGCAACAACATGGAGATGAACCTTGAAAACATGTTAAGTGTAATGGAATCCAGTTACAAAAGATTACATATTCTGATTCCATTTATATGAAAATGTCCAGATAGGCAAATCCATAGAGACAAAGTAGATTAGTGATTGCCAAGGGAGAGGGAAATGGGAATGACTGATAATAGGGTTCTTTTGGGAGTGAGGAAAATTTTCTGTACATAGTGGTGATGGTTGAACAACTTTGTGCAAACCAGTGAATTAATTGTACACTTTATTTTTTATAGTGTATTGTCAAGTTGGTTTCCATATAACACCCAGTGCTCTTCTCCACAGGTGCCCTCCTCCATGACCATCACCCCGCTTTCCCCATCCCCCCCCCTTCAGCCCTCAGTTTTCAGTATTCAAGAGTCTCTCATGATTTGCCTCCCTCCCTCTCCCTAACTCTTTTTCCTCCTTCCCCTCCCCATGGTCCTCTGTTAGGTTTCTCCTGTTAGACCTATGAATGCAAACATATGGTATCTGTCCTTCTCCGCCTGCCTTATTTCGCTTAGCATGACACCCTCGAGGTCCATCCACTTTGCTACAAATGGCCAGATTTCATTCTTTCTCATGGCCATGTAGTATTCCATTGTATATACAAACCACATCTTCTTGATCCACTCATCATTTAATTAATTGTACACTTTAAAGGATGACTTTTGTGACATGTGAATTACCTTGGGTTTTTATATCAAAAAATTTATACCTCAAAAAATCCTTTAGAAAATAAGCTTTTTTAAAAATGCATCAAAGTTAAATGTCAAGAGAATGAGAAGACAGATCACAGACTGGGAGTAAATATTTGCAGACTACATAATTTGATTAAAGACTGGTATCCAAAATATACAAAGAACTCATAAAATTCAACAGAAAGAAAATGAACAACCAGATTACAAAATGGGGAAAAGATCTGAGCAAACAAACCCCTCTCCAAGACATACAGAGAGCAAATAAGCACGTGAAAAGATGCCCAGCATCCTGAATCACTAATGAATTGCAAATTAAAACAATGAGATACCATTACACACACATTAGAAAAGAACCTGAAACACCAGTGCTGGTGAGGATGTGGAGCAACAGAAACTCATCCATTGCTGGTAGGAATGCAAAATGGTACAGCCACTTTGAAACAGTTTGACTTTCTTGCAAAACTAAATATACTTTTTATCATAGGATCCTGCAGCTCATGCTTCTTGGTATTTATCCAGATATGTTGAAAACTCAAATCCACGCAAAACCTACACACAAAATTTATTGTAGCTTTATTCATAACTACCCAAACTTAGAAATGACCAAGATATTCTTTAATAGGCAAGTATATAAGCAAACTGTGGTACATCTGTACAGTGGGATGTTATTCAGTGCTAAAAAGAAATGAGCTATTAAGCCTCAAAAAGACACGGAGAAACAATAAATTCATATTACTAGTGAAAGAAGCCAATGTGAAAAGACTATATACTGTATGATCCCAACTATATGACATTCTGGAAAAGACAAAGCCATAGCGACAGTAAAAAAACAACAGCAGTTCCTGAAAGCTTGAATGGGGCAGAGAGGAAGTGGAGCCTGGGGATTTTTAAGCAGTGAAACTATGCTATGTAGTAGATACTGTTGAGTGCGTGCCACACGTTTGTCAAACCCCACGGAATGGACACACAGAGTGGACCCTGCTCTAAACTGTAGGCTGGTTTATAATGACATGTCAATCTTGGTTCATCATTTGTAACACATGTACCACTTGGATGGTAATACTGGTAGTGGGGAGGCTTTCTAGGGGTGGGGGAGTATATGGGAACTCTATACTTTTCACTCAGTTTTGCTGTGAACCTAAAGCTGCTCTAAAAAATAAAGTCTATTAATTTGAAAAAGTTAAGTGAACTTCATTTTAATAGAGCCATATCAAAGAAGTCAAGGTTCATATTCTAGCAAGTTAAAATTACAAAACTATTTTAGGGCCTTTCTCTGCTTAATTTCTGTGGTTTATCTGGACATACTCAGACATAGTATAGATGCTTGCCAAATAAGTTTGCTGGGAGAGCAAATCAAGCTTTCGGTTGCCTAATGTCACAGCTTGGGTTTTTATCTTTGATAGTTTCTTCCCATTACAGTATCTCTTGAATCAGCTGGTTTTTTCTAACAAATATATAAAATAATTATAATTTCCTGGTCACTAAAGCATACCAGCTTAAAATCCTCACAGTGTGGCAGTTAGCATCCTCAGAGCAATCTAAGAATGAAGCAGAAGCAACCCTGTCTTGTATGATCAGAAGTAGCACACCATGATTCCCACCATATTCTCTTCATTAGAAGTAAGTCTCCTAGGGAGAACAATGTGGAAGTTCCTCAAAAAATGAAAAGTGTTTTGATTTTTAATTTGGATCCTGTGATCCAGCAATTTCACATCTGAGTATTTACCCAAAGAAAACAAAAACACTAACTCAGAAAGATATATGCACCCCATGTTCACTACAACGTTATTTACAATATCTGAGATACAGAATATTATTCAGCCATAAGAACAATGAAATCTTGCCATTTGCAACAAAATGGATAGATCTTGAGGGCATTACACTAAGTCAAACAAGTCAGAGAATGACAAATACCATAAGATCTCATATGTGGAATCTTAATAAAAATAAAAAACTTATACAGAGTAACAGAGTATATATAGTTCAGTGGGGGCTGGGCAAAACGGGTGAAGGCAATCAAAATATACAAACTTCCATTTATATAATAAATAAGTCATGGAGATATAATGTAAATAAAAAATGTGACTGTATAATAATGTTACCTAGACATTGTTGTGGTCAATTTGTGATAACATATAAGTGTCAAATCATGTCATATGAAACTAATATGTGAATGATACTGCAATACAAAAAATAATAATAAAACTTAAAATACCTGAGGGAACAGAAGTAAGTTTCTAAGTACATCTCAAACTTAAAAGAAGAATTAAGCTCTATCTTTTAAAGCATCAAAGAATTTATATACATATGTTTAAGCTAGTACACATGCTTAGACACATCATATATTCAAAATTCCAAAAACCAAAAATAAAGAGAAAATCTTGAAAGCAGCCAAGAAAAAAAGACACATAATGAAGAGGAACAAAGCACACTTATCACCAACACTTTTGCAGGCCAGAAGACAAGAGAGTAACATCTTTAAAGTGCTAAAGGAAGAAACTGTCAACTCAGCATTCCATACCTAGTGAAAGTATTTCAAAAGTGAAAGTGAAACTTTTTCAGACAGATACAAGCTGAGAGAATTCATTACCATCAGCCCTGCATTATAAGACATGTTAAAAGGGGTTCTTCAGGAAGATGGAATAATGGTATCAGAGAGAAACTTTGATCTGTATAAAGAGATGTGGATCTCCCTCTGAACTACTATTTAACAATAATGCCTGCTGTTTCCACTTTTGATTGGAAGGATCACACAACATTGGAGGCCCAGAAAAGAGTGTGTGTGTGGGCTCCAAACTGGTAAAGGCATCTTTGGCTAGGGTCTTCTTTGTGACCTTTGGAACCTTCACCAAGGGCTTGGATTGTCTTCGAATGATGGCAGCACTGAAATCTTCCCCCTTCTAAGAAATCTTCATCGAGGCATTAGAAGATTTAATAATGGCAGACCCTATGCAACAGTCTGCTCAGGATTCTACTTCTGCCAACAACACTGTCCCTCACCCACTCGCACCATCCAATTGCTTTTCAAGGTTGCTGTCATGTTGGTCCATTCATGGCCATCCATTGCTATCTGGATACATCTGGATACATTTTACTGGTACTAATGTGATAACCTAATATAACCCAAGCTGTGCCAGTCAGATTCCCCTTTCTTCCTGCACCAAGAAGCTTTAAAACCAGAGCTTGAATAATCCAGTGAAGAAATGGGCAGAAGACATAAACAGACACTTCTCCAAAGAGGACATCCAGATGGCCAACAGAACACATGAAATGATGCTCAGCATCACTCATCATCAGAGAAATACAAATCAAAACCACACTGAGATACCTCCTCACGCCAGTCAGAGTGACTAAAATGAACAAATCAAAAGACTATAGATGCTGGTGAAGGTGTGGAGAGACAGACACCCTCCTACACTGTTGGTGGGAATGTAAACTGGTGCAGCCGCTCTGGAAAACAGTGTGGAGCTTCCTCAAAAAACTATCAGTAGAACCCCCTTATGACCCAGCAATAGCACTTCTAGGGATTTACCCAAGGGATACAGAAGTGCTGATGCATAGGGGCACATGTACCCCAATGTTCATAGCAGCACTGTCAACAATAGCCAAAACATGGAAAGAGCCTAAATGTCCATCACCTGATGAGTGGATCAAGAAGATGTGGTGTGTATACACACACACACACACACACACACACACACACACACACACACTGGAGTACTACATGGCAATGAGAAAGAATGAAATCTGGCCATTTGTAGCAAAGTGGATGGACCTCGAGGGTGTCATGCTAAGCGAAATAAGTCAGGCGGAGAAGGACAGATACCATATGTTTGCACTTATAGGTCTAACAGAAGAACAGGAGAAACCTAATGGAGGACTAGGGGGAGGAGAAGAGGGATAGAGAGTTGGGGAGAGAGAGGGACGCAAAACCTGAGACACTATTGAATAGTGAAAATGAACCAAAGGTGGGAGGGGGAGGGGAGGTGGTGGTAATGGAGGGGGGCACTTGGGGGGAAGAGCACTGGGTGTTATATGGAAACCAATTTGACAATAAACTATTTAAAAACAAAAAATAAATAAAAATAAAACCAGAGCTCGAGAGAGAGCCCCAAGGTTCTCTTTAGAGTACAGCTCTGGAGCTGTCCATGGCCAAGCCGTGGCCAAGTTGTCTACTCTGGGGGCCAGAGGAGTAGAAGAAACTGATGTGCCGAGAGTAAAGAACAAACTGCAGAGAGGAGCAGAGCTAAATGTCAGAGAGAGTTACAGTTGTGTCTTGGTCTCTGGTCCCAGTTTTCCTTGAAGTCCACCCGCTGTTAGGTCCTGTAAGACCACAGAATATCCCTAAAAACAACTTTCTTTTCTCCTTTATGTTTTTTTTTTTTTTTTAGAGAGAGAGAGAGAGAGAGAGAGAGAGAGAGAGAGAGACACAGAATCTGAAGCAGGCTCCAGGCTCTGAGCTAGCTGTCAGCACAGAGCCTGACACGGGGCTCGAACCCACGAAGCGCGAAATCATGACCTGAGCTGAAGCCAGATGCTCAACCGACTGAGCCACCCAGGCGCCCCTCTTTTCTCCTTTAGCTGGAGTTTCTTTTCAGGTGGAATTTCTGTTCTTACAACCCAAAGATTCCCAATCTTTTTTTTATGTCTTTATTTTATTTTGAGAGACAGAGACAGAGAGTGAGTGGGGGAGGTGCAGAGAGAGAGGAAGACAGAATCTGAAGCAGGCTCCGAGCTCTGAGCTGTCATCACAGAGCCCAATATGGGGCTCTAACCCACGTACTGTGAAATTATGACCTGAGCCGAAAGCAGACGTTTAACTGAATGAGCCACCCAGGCGCCCCAAAGATTCCCAGTATTTCATCTGAAATCCTTGTGGCTATATATGTAGCCATCTGTTATTTGCAGGTGGGTTCACTTTAAGAAAGGTGGATGTAATGGGGCACCTCAGTGGCTCAATTGTTTAAGCATCTGACTCTTGATCTCAGTTTGGGTCATGATCTCACAGTTCTTGGGTTTGAGCCCCACATAGGGCTCTGTGCTGGTGGTGTGAAGCCTGCTTGGGATTCTGTCTCTCCTTATCTCTGCCCCTCCCTCACTTGTGTGCTCTCTCTCTAAAATATAAAGTATAAAAATTTTTTAAGATAAGAAAGGTTGATGTATTAAAATACAAGTGTACAGAGACGCCTGGCTAGCTCAGTCTGGGGAATATGTGATTCTTGATCTCAGAGTCTGAGCCCCACGCTGGGTGTACACATTACTTAAATTAACAAGCTTTAAAAAATAAAATGCAAGTATACATGCCTGAAAAAATAATGGATAAGTATTAATTACCATGACATAATTGTTTGCTCTACAAAAAGGACTTACTAGAAAGGATCTATAATTTTCATAGTGCTCTAGAAATATTGGGTGTGTCTCTCAAAAATAAACATTAAAAATTTTTTAAAGAAATATTGTTTCAAAACCAGTGTGTCCATAAAAATAAATTATAAATACTATACAATTAATAAAAACAAAATGAATGTGCCAATAGTGAAATATCTCCAGGAATATTATGGGGGGAAATCTAGTTCATATACTGTAAATCCCCTTCATATATGCGTGTGTACACTTATGCACACACGTGCGCGCACACACACACACACATGAGCTTGTTTTTTTACTTCTAGGAGAAATAAAAGTATTCACAAAGGTTACGTTTTGAGAGAAGGACTAAGGGAAGAAAGGAGGAAGATACTTATATATTACTTTCTGCTTTTTTTAAATGTTTATTTTTTTGAGAGAGACAGAATGCAAGAAGGGGAGGGGCAGAGAGAGACGGAGACAAGGAATCCAAAGCAAGCTCCAGGCTCTTAGCTGTCAGCACAGAGCCTGATACAGGGCTCGAACCCACAGACCACGAGATCATGACCTGAGCCGAAGTCGGTGCTTAACTCACTAAGCCACTCTATTTCTTTTTTTAATCATCTGGCCTAATATATGTATTTTTATTTTGAGTTAGTAGAATTAAAAACTTTTTCTCTCACCACATTTCTGTGCTCTATTAAAAATGGAAACTGAATAGAGAAAGCAGAACTGAGAAAAATGAATAGCAGAACTAAGAAAACTAAACACCTAATAGCTACAGAGTGGATGTCAAAAAAAAAAAAAAAGAATCAAATTCATACCACAGGACCCCAGAAAACTTTAGGACTGTAAACATATTTTCTTTTTTTCTTTTAATTTTTTTAACGTTTATTTATTTTTGAGAGACAGAGCGTGAGCAGGGGAGGGGCAGAGAGAGAGACACACACACACAGAATCTGAAGCAGGCTCCAGGCTCTGAACTGTCGGCACAGAGCCTGATGTGGGGCTTGAACTCACAGAGTGTAAGACCATGACATGAGCTGAAGGCAGACGCTCAAGCAACTGAGTCACCCAGGCGCCCCACATATTTTCTTTTTAAAATGCAGCAAGACTTCCAGGTCTCTTCCTTCATCCTGGGCAGCTAATTACCCCTTCCTTGAAGAAACAGGAAACTGAAGTGTTAGCCTGTGAAAGAAGCCAACCAGAGAGTCTTTAGGCTCAGGACCACCAGGAATAGCAAAAAGTGAGGAAAAAGAGCTGTGCCCAAAACATACCCCAGCCATTTCTAACACATAGCTTCAAAAGCAATGGCAGCCAGGCACATTTCCTTCTTGGGCAGAATCTTGAAAGATTTGTCGCTAGAGATACTAAAGGACCCTAGAGAAAAGATCTATAGATGCAACAATTTGCATTAAAAAAAAATGGCTGAGTCCTTATTGAATCACCATACAGTGAAGCCACATTTCACAAGCTCTGGACACAGAGAGAGCTCCCAACAAACTTTGATACTTCACTCCTAAATATGAAAGGAAGCAAGAGTCACTAGACATGTGAGGAAAGCTTGAGCATAAAAGCCAAAAATATAATCAAGAAGAAGAAAACTAGGGGCGCCTGGGTGGCTCAGTTGGTTAAGCCTCCGACTTCGGCTCAGGTCAGATCTCACATTCGTGGGTTCGAGCCCCGCGTCAGGCTCTGTGATGACAGCTAGCTCAGAGCCTGGAGCCTGCTTCCATTTCTGTGTCTCCTTCTCTCTCTGCCCCTCTCCCTCTCATGATCTGGCTCTCTCTGTATCAAAAATAAATAAAACATTTAAAAAATTAAAAAAAAAAAAAGAAGAAAACTAGGGGCACTCAGGTGGCTCAGTCGGTTAAGTGTCTAACTCTTGGTTTTGGCTCAGGTCATGGTCTCAAAGTTTGTGAAATCAAGCCCCGCGTTGGGCTCTGCACTGAGGGTGTGAAGCCTACTTGGGAATCTCTCTCTCCCTCTCTCTTTGTCCCCCACTTGTGTGCTCTCACTCTCAAAAATAAATAAAACGTAAAAAGAAGAAGAAAACTAGAAGGAAGGAGAAACAATACAAAAAACAATAGAAGAAAACTACCCCCAAAATCTAGACATGAAAAATGAGAGAGAGAGAGAGAGAGAGAGAGAGAGAGAGAGAGAGAGAAAGGAAAATAATATAACCATGAAACAAAAAAAAAAGATTATTTTTTAAAGCATAACAATAACAACAGAGATAACTTTTGGAATTTAAAAAAATTTTTAACGTTTTTATTTATTTTTCAGAGAGAGAAACACAGAGTGTGAGTGGGGGATGGTCAGAGAGAGAAGGAGACACAGAATCCGAAGCAGGCTCCAGGCTCTGAGCTGTCAGCCCAGAGCCTGATGCGGGACTCGAACCCACAAACTGTGAGATCATGACCCAAGCTGACGTTGGCCGCCCAACTGACTGAGCCACCCAGGGGCCCCTACTTTTGGAATTTTAAGATATGTTAACTAATTTTTAAATCCATAAAATAATTAGAATATAAACTTAACAAATTCTCTCAAAAGTAAAACAAAAAAGAAATGGAAAATGTGAGGGGTGCCTGAATGGCTCAGTGGGTTAAGCATCCAACTCTTGATTTCAGCTCAGGTCATAGTCTCATACTTTGCGGGACTGAGCCCCATATCAGGCTCTGCACTGACAGCAAGGATCCTGCTTGGGACTCTCTATCTCCCTCTCTCTCTCTGCTCCCCAGCCCATTCTCTCTCTCTCCCCCTCTCTCTCAACAAATAAATAAACTTAAAAAACATTAGAGGTGCCTGGGTGGCTCAGTTGGTTAAGTGTCCAACTTCAGCTCAGGTCATGATCTCACGGTTCATGAGTTGGAGCCCCACCTCAAGCTCTGCATTATCTTTGGATTCTCTCTCTCTCCTTTTTCTCTCTACATACCCCCTCTCAAAATGAATAAATAAAGTTTAAAATTTTTAAGAATAGGGAATTATAATTATATCCCTCAAAAACAACATAGGAAACTAAAAGACAGTGGTGAAATGCCTTCAAATTCTGGAAGGAAATTATTTTCAACCTGGAAATTCATACCTGGCCAAATTCTTAATGAAATGTGATGGTCCAGTCAACATGTTCATCAGATATGAAGGGATCTCAAGAAATGTGCCTATTATGCACCCATTCTCAGGAAGCTACTTAAAGATGCTTCATTCAAACAAGGAAACAAATGAAGAAAATAGGAAGTCACAGAAAGAAAGTAAATAGGGCATCTGGCCTAATAGATGGGCAAAGGAATAGCCCAAGAAAATAGTTCTGCAAAGCAACAATTAGTCCAGATTTTTGCAGGAGGATAGAAGGCATTTAGTCAGTTTTTTCTATGTAATAAAAGAAAACCTCAAAATCTCAGTGGCTTACAAAAACAAATGTTTTTCATGTTCATGGGTCTACATATTGGCTAGGGTTCAATCAATATAACTGGGCTCAACTGGGCTTGGCTCTGGACTGAAATTTGAGTTTAAGTCTTCTCCTCATGTTTTATCATTCTCTTGGAACCAACAGCTACCCAAACCATGTTATTTTCATGGCAAATTGCAGAAACTAAGAAGCAAGCCAAATTACACAAGTACAATGAAATCTGCTGCTCCTCTCATGTCTATTAACATTCTTGAGCTAAAGCAAGTCATAGTGCTAAGCTCAACATCAATGAGGTGGGAAAACATATTCCCCTTACTCTAGTGGAAAGTACTGCAAAGTCATATGGGGAAAGGATGGGTGTATAATTCAGTAACAGGAAGGAAGTGAAGAATCGGGAACAATAATCCAGTATAACCCATAAAACTCCAGGAGAAATGTCTCCAGGAAAAAAATAATGGGACTAGTAGAAGACATGTCTTTGTGGAAAAGAGTATTCCCAAAAGTTTTGCAATTCCTTTGGAGATAGATAATGATGGAGAATATAGAAAAGTAAGCAAATGAAAAACAGGCTATTATTAATTGTAGGAAAGCAAAAGTTCATACGAGGAAATTAATCATGTTATATATGTGATACATACATGGCTGAGGCATGAAGTCCAATCAAATGTTGACATAACTAAAATTTGTATACAATTACTGTTCTTCATGGATTCCAAGATACACAAGTTATCAAACTGAAATCTGAAAATCTGAAATCAAAATCTGTCACAAATTCCAGCAGATGGGCAATTGATGCTACTTCGTGTGCAAACGTGATAGTTACTCCTATCGCATAACTGAATATTCCACTCCTGGACATTTCAGTCCAGAATCCATTTAAGGACCATCTGAGGAAAGAAGATAAGTCTAGGTTTTGTCTAAGAAGTTTTCATTTATATCTTTTGGAAAAATCAAGTAAGTGCCAGTATCAAAACTTGCAGAATGAATATCAGTGGTTTGGAAGAGAATCCCACTAATGATAGTGGATCCTTCTTTTTTAAAAAAAAAAAATGCTATAGTGGGGGGCCTGGGTGGTTCAGTCAAACATATCACTTTTGATTTTGACTCAGGTCATGATCTTGCAGTTCATGGGATCAAGTCCTTCATCAGGCTTCTCATCGTCTGTGGAGCCTGCTTGAGATTCTCTCTCCCTCTCTCTGCCCCTTCCTACCTCTCTCTCTCTTTCACTCAAAATAAATAAACTCTAAAAAATGCTATATCACCAATACTCTTGAAAGTATAGAATATGATATTGTATTTTTAAAAATGTGACCATAGGCCAAAAAAATGATTCAAAAGAATGAGACTCTGAATGGAAGAAATTTCAGAAATACTTTAACCAATTTATTTGCTTATATTTTTCTTTTTGTTGCATGCATGCACAAAAGTGTATAGTAAATTATACATCTGAAGTATAGATGTATAATGTAAAGGTTCTCTGTCAATAAATATAAAAACTTCTAAGTGATATAAAAAATTCTAAGTGATAAGAAAGCACTGTGGTTATTTCAGTAATTTTTTTCTTTTTAGTGATATATAAAGGTGTATTTTATAGTCGGTGATGTCTTAGATTCAGTGAAATACAGCATATTGGGTTAATATTGGGAGATACACTGGGGACTCAGGTGGTGTGAGTGATAAATATTCATACTAAGAATCCAACAGTCTAAAATTAATAAATCAAGGGGCTCCTGGGTCGCTCAGTTGGTTAACTGTCCAACTTTAGGGGCGCCTGGGTGGCTCAGTCGATTAAGTGTCTGACTTTGGCTCAGATCATGATCTTACTGCTTGTGGGTTGGGCTCTGTGCTGATGGCTAGGAGCCTGGAGCCTGCTTCAGAATCTGTGTCTTGCTCCCTCTCTGTCCCTCCCCTGCTCACACTCTGTCTCTCTCTCTCTCTCTTAAATATAAAACATTTAAAAATTAAATTAAAAAATCAATAAATCACAGGGTAAACATTGTACTGAAAGAACACACTGCCTAGGATTAAATCCCAACTCTACCATTTGCTAACCATGTGACCTTATATAATTACCTAACCCCTCTGTGACTCAAGTTTTCTCATCTCTAAAATGGGAATGGAAATAGTACCTACAATATAAGATGATTATAAAAACTAAACAATGCATGAAAGACGCTTTAGATAGAGTCTGAAACATTGTAAGCACTCAAAAAATGTTAGCTAAGATCTAAATATATGAAAGTCAATACCAAAAGAAACAGCTGAAATGTTTTTCAGAGTAAAATATGGGTTCTGGGGGTAGAAAGGGGTAGAGAGGAGGACTGGTGTTTTTCATCATAAGTCTTTTTTTTAATTATGTATATCATAATTTGATAAAATAACTGTTTAAAATATACATGTAAGTGGATCATAGAACCTAAATTAAAATGCAAAACTATAAAATTCCTAGAAGATAATGTAGGAGAAAATCTAGGTGACCTTGGGTTTGGCAGTGACAATGGATAAGTTGGACCTTATTAAAATTAGAAATTTCAGTTCTATAAAGACACTGGTAAAAGAATGAAAGGACAAGACACACAGTCTGGGAGAAAATATTTGCAAAACACATATCTGATAAAGGACTAGTATCCAAATATTCAAAGAGTCCTTAAAACTCGACAATAAGAGAACAAACAACCTGATTTTAAAATAGGCAGAAGATCCTGGCCCCTGACCCCCTTCCTGTCCTGGAAGCCCGGAGAAGGGGCTGGCCTTGAGAGGAGCTGCGGAGGCGTCACCTCTTTCCGCTGTCCCCCCCCACCTCCCCAGAGGGCCTGGTGGCTGCCCAGCTGTCTGCCCTCCTGGGGGGTCTCAGCCTGCCTCTGACATTTCTGCAATCTAGAGAAACACTAAATAAACCATTATGTGTTTGAAGAAGAAAGAAGGGGAGGGAAGGAGGGAAAAGAAAAGAAAAGAAAAAAAAACAAAAAAGATAGGCAAAAGATTTGAACAGATACCTTACTAAAAATGATAGCAAATAAGCATACAAAATATGCTCCACATCATATGTTGTTAGGGAGTTGGGGGACTGTAAACTAAAGCAGCAATGAGATACCACTACACACATCCTAGAGTGACTAAAACCAAAAACACTAAAAACACCACCTCACTAACACATCTGGTCTTATCAGCATTTTGTCATAATTATAGTGGACTTGTGTGATGTTCCCTGTGATGTTAAGATGATCAAAGTGCCTATGGGACTAAATTGTGGCAAAACAGTGAGGGTGTGCTTCTGCCCTTGCCAGATTAAACAAAACTACCTTTGGTCCTCTTCGCCTGCTGAAATAGAGAAAAAATGTGTGCAAGCTAATAACTTTATTACAGGTGGCTGAGGCTCTGTTGTTTTGCTCTAAGTAAAGAAGCCATATCTGGAGTCATTGCCTCTCTTCACCTCAGTAATCCACTATGCATCAGCCAGACAGATGAGTTAAGATGGTAAGTAACAGCACTTGCTACCCCTGAATTTTCAGGTCTTTGATGGCTACACTAGTCTTACGTTTCCCCCAGCAATACAGTATTGTTTTTGGTTTATAATTTTGATAGGAAGGAAGCTGTAGGGCTTCTACTTCACCCTTCCAACCATAAGAGCCATATTCCATGGGTTAGAGATATATTCTGCCACTTGCTGAATATGTCTCGTCAGTTATACACTCTGGAGTTGGAAAAATCATGGGTTTAAAAATGGGTTTAAGGACTGGACTGGCAGTGAAGTAGATTAGAATCAAAAGTCAATCTATCACTTGATTTCATGAGCCTTCACTCTTGAGTGGCAGATCACTGTGCCAACTACAGCGCCAATTAGCGTTAGAGCCAGTGTCACAATCCCCAAGGGCACAGTTACTCCTAGTTTCCTAGGGATGCCATAGCAAAGTACCACAGACTGGGTGATTCAAAACAACAAAGATTTATTCTCTCACAGTTCTGGAGGACAGAAGTCCAAAGTCAAGGTGTTGGCAAAGTTGGTTCCTTCTGGAGACGCTGAGGGAGAATCCATTACATGCCTCTCTCCTAACTTCTCCTGGTTTCCAGCAATTCTTGGCTTATAGCTGAATCTCTCCAACCTCGGCCTCCATCCTCACATAGTGTTCTTGCTGTGGGTCTGTATGTCCAAATGTCTTTTTAGAAGGACATCAGTCATTGGAGTAGGGCCTACACTAATCTAGTGTGACCTCACCTTAATCTGATACATCTACAAAGAACCCATTTCCAAATAAGGTCACCTATTCCACAGGTATGTAGCGCAAGGACTTCAACATATCTTTTTGGAGGACGCAATTCAATTCATAAGTTATTATGGGAAGTGACTAAAAGTCCCATGGGGGAAGCTTATAAGGAATATATAGACAGATCTTTATTCCTTATTCACTTAAGGATTAAGGAATCACATATTCCTTAAGTGTACTTGCCTTTACTTCATTCAAGGAACTAACCCAGGCCTGAAAATTGGGTGGGAGACCATAACTCTTTATTTTTTAAGTTAGCCTTCTGTTCACCAGTTTCAAAGGATTCACTCACTCTCTCCGTGTCTCTTCAAAATAAACATTTTTTAAAAGACTATTTGATATGAGAAAGGATGTGAAGCAACCAGAATTCATGTACATATTGGGAAGAGTATAAAATGGAACCGCTTTAGGAAAAGCTTTTGTAGTGTCTTATAAAACTAAACATACATCCACTCTTTGACCCAACAATTCCATTTCAAGAGAAATGAAAATATATATCCACCAAAAAGACTTGTACATAAATGCTCATAGCACCACTATTCATACTAGCACAAAAACTGAAATAGTCCATATGTCCATCAAAAGAGACTGGCTAGACAAACTGCATATTAAATTAGTTTTACATTACTGTGTAACAAATAACCTAAAACTTAACAGCTTAAAATAACATTCAGTCATTAGCTCACAACTCTAGAAGTCAGAGTTGGGCACAGTACTCATCCTCTAAGGATCTTAGAATATCAGCCAGGATACATTCTCTTCTGGGGGCTCTGAGGAAGAATCCACTCCCAAGTTAATTCAGGTTCCTAGCAGAATTCAATTCCTTGTAGTTGTTGGAATGAGGTCCTGTTTTCTTATTAACTTTCAGTGGGAAATCACTCTCAGCTCCTAGAAGTCACCCACATTCTTTACCATGTGACTCCACCATTTGGCAATAAAGAATCTTCCTCCTGTTGAGTGACTCTTCAAATCTCTCTGATTTCACTGTTTCTGACCTTCTGACCCAAATATAAAGGGCTCATTTTTATTAGATCTACCCAGATATTTCCCCCTTTTTAATAGTCAACAGTGTTATATGATACAACTTCACCATGGAAGTGATATTTCATCATGTTCACAGTACTGGGAATTACACAGAGCATGTACTGAGCAACATCAGTTGTTTAACAACAACCAATTGTTCCACAAAAGTAATGAACAACTGATACACACACAGATGTGTTGATAGAACATTGATATAACATAGATGAATCTCAAAAACATGCTGAATAAAAGGCTTACACAAAAAGTCCTCAAAAGAATTCAAGAGCAGGCAACATTAACCGTCATTGGAAAAGACTCAGAAGAGGTTACTCCTTGGGGGGGTGTGAGGGCTGGACTCGGAGTTGGTTGGGAAGAGGCCTGAAAGAACTTTCTGGGATGATAGGAAGGGGCTGGGTTACACAGGCGTATGCATGTGTCAGGATCACTGAAAAGTTAACAAATAATATTTTTCTCTACTTAAAGATACACTAAAGTGTATGGATGTCTGCAACTTACTGTGAATACATCAAAAAGTACAACAAATTGAGAGATGGATAGAGGAATGAATAGCTGGATGGACATTAGATAAAGTGAATACACTAAAGTGTTATTGCAGACATTAGGAAAAAATAACATCATCTTTTTTAAAAAGGCAATTAGGACTCCCAGCTGTTAGAACTAACACATGGAACCCAGGGTCTCTGATAAGTGCACTCATCTTGATCAGTTCAGCCTAATTTTAAATTAGGTTCCTTCTCCCTGGTCCAGAACCCTCAAAATCCATTGCCACATGTGTCTGACAGGTTTTATTGATATAAACTTGAAAAATCTTTTAATTATTTTAGTGGGAAGACTTTCCTGTGAAATTTGACTTTCTATTTGACCATGAAGCATGTTGGGGTCTGATTCTGACTATGAGTATGGAGACAACGAAGTCATTGGGATGGGGCATAAAGAAACTTGGTTTCCTCCTACCAGATAATTTGATGGAGAAATCTTTACATGGTTTTCAAATAAGAGAAAAGTTATCCCTTTAGACAGGAAAAGGGTACCTGTAGTAGCTAGCTACTTTCAGTGAGAGGTCGAGGTTGTAACAGATCATTACTTGCTTACTGTGGTAGATAGCTTCTGGCATGGCTCCCAGTGATCCCTGCCTCCTGACTCTTACGCCCTTGTATAATCCCCTCTCCTTGAGTGTAGGCCGGACGTAGTGACATGCTTCTAAGGAATAGACTATGGCAAAAGTGACATGATGTCATTTCCAGTATTAGGTTATGAAAAACTGACCTGTATTTTGCGGGCTTTTTCTCTGGCTCTCCTTATGTACTTGCCCTGATGAAGAGGCAAGGAACTGAGGGCAACCTCTGGCCAACATCTGGTAAGGACTGAGCCCTCAGTCCAATAGCCCTGGAGGAATCGAGTCCTGGCAACAACCATGGGAGTGAACTTAGGAAACAATTTTTCCTGAGTCAGGGCTTCATTTGAGACTACAGATTTGGCACATTGACCGCAACCTTGTGAGAGGCCCTGAAGAAGAAGACCCAGGTAAACCACATCCAGATTCCTGATCCATAGAAATTATGAGATAATAAATGTGTATTGTTTTAAGCTAATAGGTTTGGGGGTCATTTGTTATGCAACAATGGATAACAATATACCTGCCTAATCTCCACTCTCTCCTTATTGCTCAGCAGCACAGACTTTGTTCTGGGCTGGTGGGGGATACTAATGTGCCCAGTTTAAAATCTTGCCTTTCCTATTCCCTCATTAAGTTTGATGTGACTATACGACTAAGTTCGGGCAGAAAAGAAGTAGAAGAGTTGTATGGAACTTCCAGAAGGTTCCTTCTAGGGAGATGTCTCTCTGAGATATATTTTTCTTTTCCTTCTTTCTCATCCTAGCTGCCTAGAATGGAAGTCCAGCAGGTACGACATGAAGTAAACTTGAAGTTAGAAGCCACACTCTAGGAAACAAACAGAAGGAAGGGATAGGAGTCCTTGATGCCCATGAAGCAGCCACGCAAGCACTGGACTCCTTACTTACAGACTTACCTTAAGTGAGGAAGAAATAATCTGTTGCTTTGTTTACATTATTGTTATTTTGGATTTTTCCTTATGTGCGTCCACCTTAACCCTAACTCATAGAGGGCTCAGGGCTCCATTAGCCATCCAGATCCTTTCACCCCCGCCATGCTGTTTGCCTCACTTCTTTCAAACCATTCTCTCACACAGGAGCAAACTTGGAGTTGGATTTGTACCCTCTTTCATTCTCTCTCTAAGCTGCCACATTTCCTCACAACCCTTCAATTCCTCATTCCCTTTATACTTGATCCCTAACAGCCCCCAAACCTATGCTCTTTATGGATATTTCATTTCAGATGTGCACTGGTAAAACATCGATGAACTGTTTTGCACTGAGTGACACTCTATCTCTGAATTTTCACAGCCTTTGGTCCCAACCAGGCATCACAATTTTTCCAAGATTCCAACGGTTCTGAGACCCTGATGCCTTCAGCCAATATAGTACCAATTTCTATGTTAGTCAGAGTCATTAGTTACAAGCAACTGAAACTAATTCCATCTTATTTAAGCAAAAAAAATTTTAATTAGTATATTACATTTATAAAAGATATTAAATATCTTAGAGAATTACTGGAATGCCTCGAGGACCATATACAGAGCCATAGAACTAGAAATACTTCCCTAAATTAAGCTGCATTGTTTTCTCCTTGAAGACAGCCCTGCCACCACTGCCACTTGCACAGCTGCTGTGGTTGGTGCCAACCCCTCAGTGCCACCACGAACAAGCTCTGTAGGGGAGCTGCCGCACCTAGAACTAGGCCTCGTCACAACCCCAGACCCCTGTAGAGGGTTCTTACGGTCGCTGTGTCCTCACTACTACAAATTCCTTAACTCACTCTGTGATGAGTGTATACAATTGGTTGAGTCTAGGTCAAGTGTCTGCCTCTTGGCTGTAAGGGAAGTTTAGAAAGCAAGTATCTGACATCTGTTAGGTGGGGAATTCCCCTAACTTAGAAAGTGGTTTCAGATGCTAGCTGACAAAAAAAGAATAATGAATGTCAACTTTTTCCTGCTGTCAGACTAGAGTGCCAAGAAGGACTGGGAAAATCACAGTTTTCTAATTCCTCTGGATTTTCCCAAATATCTCCATTTCACCTGTAAGACATTCATTATTTCCTAATCAATACATTCATTCACTTTAGGATGTGGCAGAAAACTTGACTATGAACAATCTGCCAATCACATGATTATCCTCTTTCTGCAGCCTTAGATTGCTGGCCACAAACAGAGATATCCTCACCAAAGTTACAAATTAACATGCTGTTCCTCCTCAGTTTCTTCCCTCTAAACCCACCTTCTTGAGATTGCAAATGTAGACAGTATACACCAATATTTTACCATTTTTCTACTTAATCCTCTGAAATTGCAACCATAGGGCAAGGGGGAAAACTGAAGTCAAGTTCTGAGAGACACCATGCAGTAGTTTTTCCAGCTACTTTATTATC
This sequence comes from Mungos mungo, assembly GCA_004023785.1. Taxonomy (NCBI): domain Eukaryota; kingdom Metazoa; phylum Chordata; class Mammalia; order Carnivora; family Herpestidae; genus Mungos; species Mungos mungo. The sequence goes on from PISW01007161.1 coordinate 66,073, forward strand.
ACCTGACAAGTTCATCCCATTTCCAGGCTCAGAAAGGAGAGATTCTCACTACATCCCACCTGGTATCAACAGGGCCAGTTCCACATTTTAGGGTCTGCTGTTTGCATCACTACATACCTTATACCAATTTCTTACTTAAATATCTTTATTAGGAAGTGACACAAATTCAACTTGAACTAGAGTAAACATAAAGAAGAGTGTATTGGGGGAGGCGCCTGGGTGCCTCAGTTGGTTGAGTATCTAACTCTTCATTTCGGCTCAGGTCATGATCGCACGGTTGTGACATCAAGCCCTGTGTCAGGCTGTGTGCTGACAGTGCACAACCTGCTTGGGATTCTCTCTCTCTCTGTCTTTTCCGTCCCCATTTGTACTCACAGTCTCTCTCCATTTCTCAAAATAAATAAATAAACTAGGGGCGCCTGGGTGGCTCAGTCGGTTAAGCCTCCAACTTCGGCTCAGGTCAGATCTCACGTTCGTGGGTTCGAGCCCCGCGTCCGGCTCTGTGCTGACAGCTAGCTCAGAGCCTGGAGCCTGCTTCCGGTTCTGTGTCTCCTTCTCTCTCTGCCCCTTCCCTCTCATGCTCTGACTCTCTCTGTATCAAAAATAAATAAAACATTAAAAAAATTTTTTTAATAATAAATAAATAAACTAAAAAAATGTACTGGATGACAAAATTCAATGGAGAGCTAAACAACTAACTTGCAAAAAGAGTAAAGATGTCTCAGGAACATAACTGGAACCAGGCTCCTAAATTCTAACATGAGCCTCTATATCTTTTGCCTCAACTTCTTATTTATTCTTTCTTCACTACAGACCATCTTCCTTCTCTTTATTATAGGGAAAATGGCCACAAACATTTCCTGAGATTTATGTTTATAGCTTTCACCATCCAAAAGAGAATGACTTGTTTCTCAATTCAATTAAGAAGAAATGACAAGGGATGCACGGGTGGCTCAGTTGGCTAAGTGTCTGACTCTTTGTTTTGGATCAGGTCATGGTCTCCTGGTTCAGGAGTTTGAGCCCCATGTCAGGCTCTGTGCTGACAGCACAAAGCCTGCTTAGGATCCTCTGTCTCCTTCTTTCTGCCCCTCCCCCACGAGTGCTATCTCTGTCTCTCTCAAAAAATTAAGTAAAAAAAAAAAAAGAAGAAGAAGAAGAAGAAATTATGAGGCAGGGTTTGTTGACACATCTTTGGACAAGTATCCACAACTGGACCAATTATGGCTGAGGATAGGATTGTAGAAGAGCAATGATTCCCTAGGTAGCCATGTGGAAGGAAGAGACAGTTCCCAGGAGAGGAGCTGTGCGGGGATGACCACACCATAGATGTCCACTGTGGCAGCCCTTACGCAGTTTCTTTCCCATGCACAAAAACTTGGATTAGCTTGTCAATATAAGGCATGGTTGTTAGGATCAAACCTTTTTTTCCTCTTCCCTTTTTAAATGTTTATTTATTTTTCAGAGAGAGAGAGAGAGATTGGCAGAGAGGGAAAGAGGAAATCCCAAGCAGGCTCCATGCTGCTAGCACAGAGCCTGGTGTGGGGCTCAAACTCACAAATTGTGAACTCATGACCTAAGCTGAAACCAAAAGTCAGTCGCTCAACTGACTGAGCCACCCAAGCACCCCCTCATCCCTTTTTAATAGAAGAGTCAACTCCCCTCACCATCTATGTACTATTCTCTTGTCCAGACAACTAAAACATTCTAAGGAGAATTTCCCCATAGGCAAGTGCCCATGTGCCCGTCAGACTAGGAAATTCTTAAAGAAAGCATCCAAGGTTAATTTATTCCCATGTGTCTAAAAAGTGCATCATGAAATGCTATCATGGATCAGATGATCAGTTTGTAGAATTGGATTAAGATCTTTCCCCATTCTTCAGAGATCCTTGATGGTTGAACATTTGGGGCCCTGGAAAGAAGGGGTCTAATGCTAGAAGCTAAAAACAAAAATAGATGGGGCACCTGGGTGGCTCAGTGGGTTAAACACTTTGGCTCAGGTCATGATCTCACAATTTGTGAGTTTGAGCCCTGCATTGGACTCATGCTGACAGCTCAGAGCCTGGAGCCTGGTTCAGATTCTGTGTCTCCCTCTCTCTCTGTCCCTACCTGGCTCATGTTCTGTCTTTATCTCTCTCTCTCTCTCTCTCTCTCTCTCTCTCTCTCTCTCTCTCTCTCTCTCTCTCTCAAAAATAAATAGACATTAAAATTAAAAAACAAAACAAAATTTAAAAAAAAATAGAAATTTGTAGTATACTGGGTAGCCTAAGTATTAGTGGGAAGAAAGGAATGGTCAACAAGAGAGATGAACAACAGACTATAGGTTCTAATAGACAGGTTGGGAGGTTCCACAGTTAATGTGCTTGCCTCCAACCCTCCCTGGAGCAGAGCGTCACAGCAGGAGAGAATAGGGATTTGGGAAAAGGATGCTTGTGGATTTTGTTATCCAATACATTCTTCTTTATGTTTAATCTAGTTCAAGTTGGATTTCTGTCACTTCCAAAGGATGCTTGGTAGATAAATGGGTGGGGAGGAGTTCTAAGGTCCTCATGCCTAACAATGTGTTAACTTTTCACTGAAAGGTAAACCCCCTTTGTTATTAGAAGTTAGACATGGATGTCTGATCAAGCTTTGCTTCCAGTCATGATTGGACAATGATGACACTGAGGACATTGCTTCAGAGGGTGGGAAGATGAGTCTCCATGGTAGGGAAGAGCCATTCTTCCATACTCTTCCCATAGCAGAGAAAGACTGGTGAGGAGTGCCCTGGATTAATAAATTAGCCTTGGTGGCCAAATTCTGAGCCTAGGCAAGTCTGACCTCAGAGGCTGCTCATGGAAGTGGGAATAAGTGGTGGTACCTGGGAATTCCCAGGCTACCCTTCTCCAATTGACCACAGGGAGAAAAAGTTGTCCAGAACATGGGTCCTTCCTCATCCATTTTTGGGGCGCTTCCACTGTCCAGGCTCACAGAGTAAGTTAGTTGTCAGAGCAGAAGAAAAGCAGACAGTCCTGCCCCATGATCCTTTTTCCATTCTGCTCCCTCTGTAGGGGGACTCCTCCCATCCGGACATACTTCACTGTGTGGAAGTGACTCTACAAGACCACTCCTTGGACCTCAGTCTCTTCACCTGTAAAAATTAAGAGGTCAGTCTGGGTAACTCTGCCAGGCCCCAATTTCTTCTGAAACCTTAAGGATAGAGGTGATGCTTTGGTGCAAAGATAGGAGTTTTGGTCCAAATTATATACCCAGGTATCAGCCAGAGAAGCCTGACCAGAGTGTGGTCTGGGTCTCTGAGTCACGTGGGGCTGAGTCAACTGGTGAGAGGGAGGAGGTGTGCATATGGACAGTGGTGGTGGTGGCAGAGGCGGTGGTGGTAGCTAATTTATTTAATGTTTACTATGCACTAGGTACTATTCAAACACTTTATACATTTTAATTCACCTAATCATTAAAATCAACCAGTTTACAGGTGAGAAAACTGAGGTGTAGAGAAGTTGAATGACTTACCTTAAGTTGTAACCTTGTAAGTGGCTAAGCTGAAACCCAGCTACCAGGCTCCAGAATCTGCCATTACTTATGGAAGTGAAGACATTATGTTCAGCAAGAAAGCATCAGAGCAAAGTTGCTGCAACACTATTTTGTGCTAGAGCAGTTTTTATTCCCCTAGGAACGCATGCATTTGTGTGAGGGAGTTCTAGTCAGGACAAGCTCCCACATCAGCTCTCAACCACTAGCTTCTTGAGTGTGAGGTTTTTGCAGAGTCCAGCCCACTCTGTTTCCTTCTTTTTTTATGATGAGTTCTCAGGGATCCCTTTTTCCTGTCCCCATCTGTCTCTCTCTCTCTCTCTCTCTCTCTCTCTCTCTCTCTCTCTCTCTCACACACACACACACACACACACACACACACACACACACACACCACCACCACCACCATGCAGCCTAGCCTCCAAAGTCCCCCTATTACCACCATCTGAAACACTGGAACCCAATGGTGAACAGGATTCAAAGCATTTGCTGGGGTGGGGGGGAGGCGGCTATGTCTGTTTCTATGCCAATTAGCAGGATGTAAATGCTGCCTGCAGAGAAAGGAACCTCCAACTCCACAACCCTAAGTCATCAGGTAGGAAGGTCAGCTTCTGCCCTAACTGTGCAACATGCACATTACAATAAAATTTCTAATCACCACTACTATATTCGATTGCCTGTAAAGGTGTCAAGCACTCAGAGATTATATTGGTCAGAACTTTTGATTGCAAGTATCAGAAGCCCAACTTAAAGTAGTTGTAGACAGAGAGAAGAATTTATTGGCTCAAAAACCAAACCCAAACCGTAGAAACGATAGGGACGGATCATGGTCTCTGAGACACTGCAACCAGAGCCTCTTTGCCTCCCTCAGATCTCTAGTTGTCCCTGCCTACAAGCTTCAGTTATTCCTTTGCTTCAGCTTTGTCATTGGAGGAGGGATCAGGCCCCCTGCAAATTCCTCTGATGAGGGAGGACTTTCTTCCAGGCAGAAAGTTGGCTCAGAGGCAGGAAGTTTCCTGTCCCTGCGGAATGACGGAATGAGGGAATGAGGGAATGACAGGTGAAGAGGGGAGCATGATCCCTTTCCAGAGAGTGGGGAGTAGGAATCAGGGGGTGAGGATTCCTTCCCCAGAAACAAGGGCGGATTCCCCAACACAAAGATTTCAGCTTAGCTTTCATTCACTCAACAAGCAGACAGGGGAAGACCTGTGACATGCAGAATGATAAGCTAGATAGTGTGGTAGAACTGGGAAGTAACAGTTCTACCCTGAGACATTGTACTTTATTGTGAATATTGGTGACATGAGAAATCAAAAGAGAGGGAGGTACTATGGGACACTCAACATAGTCTAGGGGTAACACAGAAGGCTTCCAGGAAACAATAATGTCCAAGTTGAGACCAGATGGATAAAAAAGAACCAACCAGGTTTGGGTGTTTCGGGGAGGTAGAGGGGAATGGCATGGGGGGTGGCATAGTGGAATGAACAGTCCAGCTAGAAAGAACAGCTATGAAGTAAAAGTTCAATGTGTGAGGACTTCAAAGAAAGCCAGTGTGAGATGGAGGTAGAGGGAGGCTGGAGCACTGGTACAGAGGACACTGTGACCAGAACGGGGGCTTGGATTTAATCATGAGGGCAATGGAAAGCCATAACAGGTCTAAGGAGAGCACCTCTGATTTCTCAATTCTGAGATCCCTTGGGCTCCCTGTGGAGGATGTGTCACAGGTGAGAGGTACACCTCACACACTAGTGGGGAGGACTTTTGAAGCAGTTTTTCTGCCAGTTTTAGAAGTTTATATCTAAAAAGTAATTAGAGAAAACACTTCAAAGAACCCCCATGGCATGGAGTAGTTACAGAAATTGGGGATAGGTGGTTCTTATGTGAAGCAAAGAACTGGGGACCAGGGAAGTGATGACCTGAGGGTAGTTATGTTCCCCACTAAGTTGGTAAACTGGGAGAAGATATTCCCAGAGTCCTTTTCTCATCCTGCAAGGACTTGGTAATAAGGGGCCACCATCCCCCGGCGTTCTTCTGGGTCTTCACTCCCCCATCTGTAGGACTACCAAGATTTGAGTGGAGGAGACCAGGGGCTGCATGGGGAGGCTGTCCAATCCACCTCAGGTAAGCTGCTAAGGCAAAAAGCTTTTTCTCTTCTGTTCTGGAAGGGATTTCTGTGTTGGTTTTCCCACAGTGTAAAGGTCTGTGGCTGAATCTGCGGAGGGCTAGGTCTGTGGCCAGCCCCAGACTGAGTCTAAGTGGTTTTCTTAGTGAAGAAAAGGAGGGGGCTGAGAGGCTGAGGGAGAGTGTGAGGGTCACTCGGTTACTCCTGATCCTGACATTCATCACAAACACAGTTTGTGCAGAGGATGCTGAGGACAAGTGGGTCACACTGCGAGCAGGTGCACAGGGAAGACTGAGCTAAGCAACTAGCGGAGGGGTGAGGCAGGCCAGCTGGGAGGTACAAGGGACAGTTGTGTGGCCAAGTCAGGATAGAGGGCTATCGGCCGCAGCGACCCTCCCCCTCGGCAGGCAGTCTCGCGTGGCGCCTTCACCGGAATCCTACCGCCCCCTGGGCGACCCCGCTGTAGGTCTCAGCTCTCCAAAGGCTCTCTCTCTGCCTCTGTTCCTCCTCTGTCTGTCCCTGGCCTTGCCTCTCTGAGACTATCCCTCCGTGTGTGTGTCTCACTGTCCCTGCCCTGTTTTGTCTCCTCTCCTGACCTCCATCTCAGTCCTTGTTTCTGTCCACATCTCATGCCTGTGCCTTCTCTGTCTCCATGCCTGTCTCCTTCCCTTTCTCCATCCTCTCTGTCTCTTATCCTTGTGTCTTCTGTTTCTGCCTTATCCATATCTCCATCCCTGCTTTTCTCTTGTACGCACTTCAGCTTTGTCTCCATCTCTGTCCCCGTGCACCTTCTTGCCCCCATTTCCAATCTCTGATCCCTGTCTCATCCTTGTCCCCATCTGTGTACCTGTATCTCTTTCTTTTTCCATCACGTTTCTGTCCCTTTCTATCCCCGTGTCCTCTCTTCATCCACGTCCCCATTCCAGGCTCTGTCTCTTCCTTGTGCGTGTCTCCATCCCCCTCCTGGACTGCCTCCGTAATCCCCGCCGGGATGGGACCTCGCTGGGGGCGGGGCTGAGGGGCTGGATCAGAATAACTCGGTTATCGGGACGAATTGAATTAACTTCTTCACAGGAGCGCCGCCAGGCCTATCTCCCCTCCCTTCTGCTGGGCCGCAGGTGGGGAGGCCGAGGAAAGGGGTTGGGACCCTTCAGTCTGTCACTAAGCGTAGAGAGCGAAGGTCTGGTCCGGATTGGGGCCGGATGGGGACTCAAGAGATCGGTCCCCGCGCCGCCCCGCCCAGCACCTCGGAAGCCCGAGGAGGTTGGCGGGGACCCTTTGGGGTGGGGGTCTGGGGTGGCTGGGGGTGGGGCCTGGGAGGCCCAGGCCCCGCCCCGCAGAGCTCGCCCCGCCCCGCCCCCTCCGCGGGGTCCTGAGCGTTAAAAGGCGCGCGGGCCGGGTCTGCCTGCACTTGCATTGCACCCGGGCGGAGGGCGGCCGCGACGGGGCGGGCGGACTCGCGGGCGCTCAGAGACGGCCTCGGGTCCTCGGCGCCAGGCGCTCGAACCCTTATCCCGACCCCTACCCGCCCCGGGACTCGTACCCCGACCCCGACCCGACCCGGCCCGGCCCGGCCCCCGACCCCGACCCCCGGGCCGATGGACTACTCCTACCTCAATTCGTACGACTCGTGCGTGGCGGCCATGGAGGCGTCCGCCTACGGCGACTTCGGCGCCTGCAGCCAGCCCGGCGGCTTCCAATACAGCCCCCTGCGACCCGCCTTCCCCGCGGCTGGTCCGCCCTGCCCCGCGCTCGGCTCCTCCAACTGCGCGCTTGGCGCTCTACGCGACCACCAGCCCGCGCCCTACTCGGCAGGTGAGCCCAGCCCCGGCCCAACCCTCCCTCCAAATTCTGCGGAAATGCCAGCCCCTGGTCTATTTAGCAGGTGATTGCGACTGTCCCCCACAGCCGCCACCATCCTTGCTCTCCAACACCCCGCGGGACCCCCAGCCTCCCTGTAAGATGGGGTTCCCCTAGGCAGAGTTGAGCCACACCCTCTCATCCTTCCCCTTCCTCTTTCTCACTGCCAGATCCCTATCCTGTGCTCTTTAGGTCAGGGAAATAGATCCCTGGTGCAGCTCCAGACCCCTCACCAGGCCCACCTGTTCCCACCTGGAAAGACTGACCACTAAACCTCTCCATCCCCGTGTCCTTGGAAGATGCTCCCGGCTCAATTCAATCTTATCCCCACCCCACTTCATGACTGACCCCCAGCAAGGGCTCCTGCAGCAGCTGAGCTGCCCAGATGGAAACCTTCCTAGAGCCCCAGTACCATCAAGCCCCTCCTGCTTGGTTTTGAACCCATCCTGTCTGTTCCCTGACCCTCTTGCACCACTGAATCCCCTTACCAGAAGAAAAGAGTTAAGCCACTTTTGTTCCCCGCTGGAGCTTCTCCAGCTAGAGTCCTGCAGAACCCAGAAGCAGCCCCCACCACTTCCAAGCCTCTTGATTCAAGTCCCCATCTGAACCCTCAACCTCATGGAGCCTCTCAGCCATCCCCATCTCTCAGAGTCCAAGCTGCCCCACCCAATCTCCTTACCTCCTTCCTTCCTGGGAACACCACTGGGACCCAAGTAGAAGATTGGGGCCTGTGGGGTGGGGAGAGATGGTGAAATTGGAACCTGGATTTAGAGATATTGAGAACCAGCAAGATGGAGGCAAAAACTGGGGTGGGGGAGATTGGGTACTCTGGGCCACACGAGGATTGGGGAGATAAAGTCAGGAAATGGGGATATGGACCCCAGAGAGATGGAGTTCTGAGATGGAGAGATGAGGACAGGTACAGAGAGGTGTGGGCAAAGATGGGAAGATTGGGGACCATGGGATAAATGGGGACCCAGGCTTGGGGAGATGGAGATAAGAACTAGGTGATGGGGACAGGAGTTATGGGAGATGGGGATCAAAGAAGATTAGCAACAGAGATGAGGAAAATGGGGATGGGAATGGGTGCTGGAGACAAGAATTGGGGGGAGATAGAGAACGAGGGACATAGGACAAAGATGAAGGATATTAGGGACCCCTGATGGCTGTGGAGACCTAGGCAGGGCTTGGAGATAGGGATGCCAAGACTGTCAGAAACACTGGCTCTGGGGCGGCGGGGACTGGGATGGGAAAATGGGAGACAAGGATGGGAAGAGAATGAGGGAGAGGGTAAGGCTGGCTGTGGGGGAGCTGGGACACACAGAAAGGTGCCTGGGAGGAAGAAGAAGGGCAAAGAGAAGGTGAAGGAACCTGGGTGGGGAGAAATAAGGACTCTTCTCAGTGGGCACAAGGAGAATGGTCCAGAAGGGGAAAGCTGAAGAGAGATGTGGATGGAGAGAGATGAGGAAAAGGAGAGGGGGACCAACACCTGGAGGAAAATGGGACGTGAGACTGGATGGAAAAAAATGAGTCCTGGGAGGAGAGAAATGGCAGGGAGAAGAGAAATGGCAGGGTAGAGGGGTACAAGTCCCTACATGACAGGAAGTACACAGGCAGGGCTGAAAGTAAACCCAGGCCGGGGAGTCTCAGTCGCCCAGCCGGGTTCCAGAACTCATTCTGGGAAGACTCAGGATACTGATGAGACAGTCAAGGCTAGGGGAACATGGCACAGCCTGAAACCAAGAGGGCAGACTGACCAAGGTAGAAACACCAAAGCGGAGGTTGGAAGGGCAAGTGCACCGGAGGGAAGTTAGGGAACAAGGCGGGGGTTGAGGACAGGTCAGCGGTCTTGACATGAGGATCAAATCCAGGTTCCTTGCCGCTGCTCTTAGGGCCCATGTCTCCCTGCGCCCTGTCCGCTTTCACTCCTGCCAGCTCCACTGAGCCGTAGGGAAGACGCTCAATTCGAGACTGAAAGAAGGAAGCCGAGGGGCCAGGGAAAGGGCAGGGGCGGCGGCGGCGGCGGCGGCGGCGGCGAGAGATCTTAGGGGCAGGACACAACCGGCTGAGCTCGGCCCCTCACACCTTCACCCTCTTTGCTCCCCTTTCCTGCACATGTCCCTAGTGCCCTACAAGTTCTTCCCGGAGCCGTCGGGCCTGCATGAGAAGCGCAAGCAGCGGCGTATCCGCACCACGTTCACGAGTGCGCAGCTCAAAGAGCTGGAGCGCGTCTTCGCAGAGACTCACTACCCCGACATTTACACGCGCGAGGAGCTGGCGCTCAAGATCGACCTCACGGAGGCTCGCGTGCAGGTGCGTATTTTGCGTGTGCATACGGGACTGTGGGCGCGTCGGGGGTGGGAAGTCAGTTCCCGACACCTGGGGGCCACGGAACAGAGTGGCAGGCAGGTGCAACCTGGGGACGGAGAGCTGGGGCCAGGAGCTAGGGCGCAGTCTGGGGGTGGTTGGGCAGGAGAGAATGGGCAGCTGCGGTAGGTGAGGGGGCCAGGACTTGGCCGACCTGAGGTCCTAGGGTGATACGAGGTGTTCAGCCCCCAGATTTCCCCTCAGTCTCCCCAGTAGGGGCAGGCGTGCAGGGGGAAGCCTGGAAGGAGGCCGAGTGGTTAGAGCGGGAGCGCGGGGCGGCTTCAGTGCCATGCGAAGCAGACGAATAGGGAAAGCCAGTGAGCGCCTCCACGTCCCCTCCCCAGCTCTGCAGCTGCGAAATCCCCGGGCCGGGAAACCCCAGGTTCTGGGCAGGCACAGGGCCCAGGAGAGCCAGGCCAGGGTAGACTCTGTTGTCTATCTTACAAATCCAGTACAGAGGTTCAGCTTGTCCGACATCACTGGAGACCCTGAACAAAAGGTGTCCCCTGTGCCCCAACCCGTTCTCCACCGCCGTTGGACACCCCAGGTGGAAATTTCTGGAGCTTCCCATAGGAAGGAATTGGGGGCAGGGCTTTGGGTGATGAGGGGAGCGAAGGCCGAGTCCCCAAGACCGAGACCACTGGAGGTTGCGGCGTGGGCGGGTGAGCAGATCCCAAGGGGTGAGACCTGGAAGGAAGGGGCAAGTGGAGAAGAGGTGCGCAGAGAGGTGAAGAGGGCAACGAGCCAAGTGGAGAACCGAGGGGCCAACGCTCAGAAAGCTGGCCATAATCCTGATCCGGTCCCTTCCGGACTGAGGGCTCACCCGCGCGTCGCGGCCTCGGCCTGACCGGCCCTTGTGCCCGCAGGTCTGGTTCCAGAACCGCCGGGCCAAGTTCCGCAAACAGGAGCGTGCGGCCAGCGCCAAGGGTGCGGCGGGAGCGGCGGGCGCCAAAAAGGGCGAGGCGCGCTGCTCGTCCGAGGACGACGACTCCAAGGAGTCCACGTGCAGCCCCACGCCCGACAGCACCGCGTCGCTGCCGCCGCCGCCTGCCCCCGGCCTGGCCAGCCCGCGTCTGAGCCCCAGCCCCCTGCCTGCCGCCCTGGGCTCCGGGCCCGGCCCTGGCCCCGGGCCACAGCCGCTCAAGGGCCCCTTGTGGGCCGGCGTGGCGGGCGGCGGGGGCGGTGGCCCGGGCGCAGGGGCGGCGGAGCTGCTTAAAGCCTGGCAGCCCGCGGAACCCGGGCCGGGGCCCTTCTCCGGCGTTCTGTCCTCCTTCCACCGGAAGCCTGGGCCGGCCCTGAAGACCAATCTCTTCTAGCCGCCGGACTCTGGAGGCTCCGGGCCTGCCCCCCAGAGACGTCCCTCCCCTGTCGGGCGCCCGCCTGGAAGTGCCCATCCGTCCCTACCCCTACCGTGTCCGACCCGTAGGTGTGCCCTCCCCAGCTTTGGAGACCAAGTCAGGGCCACCCTCCTCCTCACCAGCCCTACCCAGCAGAGCGGGGTGTTTTTCACTGGGACCGATCCCCTCCACTCCCCACTTCCAGCTTGGTTTTCTTTGGAACCGGGATCAAATAACAGCGCTGGAACATGAGGGTCCTCAAGTACAGTAACAGCCTGGCTCTGCAGCTGGCCGGGCCACTTAGCCACCAGCCTGCTGCCCCAGCCCCCAGGCCAACCCACACTGACCCCACCCGTTCTGGTCGTCGTTGGGATAATGAGCCGCCAGAAGGGTCCCACTGCCAATTTATCCCCTCCCATTCCCAGCCGGTCTGGCGCAGAGGTTAGGCTCGTTCAGAGCAGAGGGGCTGGCTGCCAGGGCATCAGGACAGAGGGGTTACCTCTTTCCTGATTTTTTTTTTTTTGATTGTTGTTGTTCTTTTCCTTTGAAAAACTTGTAATTTATTGAGGTGAGTTTTGCTCAATCCAAATAAAACTTAATTTATTGAAGACATCACGCCGGCAACCCTTCTGAGTACCCAGGATGGGGCTACGCTGCCTGCAAGAGCCCGGTCTCCCTTGCAATCAGCGAGGAACCCACTGCTGCCACACATCCGCACCCCACGGTGGTATAGACCAGGAGACAGTGAGGACTAAGCAAACTAGCACTTTATGCCCCAGATTCTTCTCCCCACCCCCAACTGGCCCCAATAATATTAAAATGCCCACCCTCCCTAAACCCACGCAGAAAAGCTTAAATAAACCCCAGCCCGGTCCTTGGGCTATTCCTTCATTTCCGGACGGACACCCCCAGAGTTGGGGTTGGGAGGGGTCCTAGCTGAGCACCCCCCTGTGGTTCAAGGCCACATGGAGGACAGCAGAAACCGCGGTGAAAGTGGGGGCTCAGACGTACCCAAATGGACCCTACAGGCACCCTGGGGCTGGGAGTAAGGGTCCAGAAAGGGAGGTCAGCACCAGAATAACCAAAGTCCTTGGTATTCACAGCAACTGACCCTGCTGTAAAAGGTGAAGGGCAGGATGTCCTAATTAGGGCATTCCAACATGATTGGGCAGTGGGGACTGCAGATCCCCAATAAATAGGCAGAGAGGTACTGCCCCACCCCTCATAATTTTCAACTTTGGGGCTAAGGCTGGGCCTTAGTAGGGGCGGGGAGGGGCGCTGAGTTCGCTGCTTCGCAGAGCCACCGCTATCATTTGCTGAGCTGCAGGGTGTCCAGAAGGAGGCGCTTGTGAGCCGGGTCCTGCACCCCCGCCTCCTCCAGGTCCTCCTCGGTGATGTCGCTGTAAGGGTAAGATAGACTGGGAGATCCGCGAAACGGTCAAGAGGGCCCATAGCTCCGCCCCAGGGGTCAGACCCACCCCATCCGCCTCCAGCCCCGCCCCCACCTGAGAAACTCCAGGTCGTCCCAGCCATTGTGCACCAGGCCCTCCTCATAGCGCTCCAAACCGATGGCCCGCAGCCAGGCGCCCATGCCCGCCTCGCCCAGCCCGCTGGCCCGCCCGCCCTGCGGGCACGGAGCCTGAGGGAATAGGGGAGGTCAGGGGGAGCACTGAGGGTACCCACAGAGAAGCACCTGCAGACAGCCACTTTCTACCACGTGCTCTACGAAAGAGGCCAGAACTGGGGCTGATTCATGTGCCCCCTCCCTCCCAAACTCCCCAGTCCCCAGCTCAGGGCAGAGAGGACACTACTGAGTGCTGAATGGTGAAGTAAAAGGACAGCACCTCAGGTACACACAGAAAGCCACCCCTCGTCCACACACCTCCTCTGCCAGGTCCTCCTGGATGCTTTCTCTGATGCGAGGTGGAGGGAAGCTGAGAGGCCGGCCATAGTCCGAGGGCAGTCCTCGGGGTGGCTGCAGCTCCAGGGGGCCCGGCAGAAGCACTGACCGGCCAGGCCCAGCAGGAGCATAGTCCACCTCACTCAGTGTCTTGGCCATCTGCAGCACCGAGCAGGAGCGATCGTCCCCACTGGCCACCTCCCCCAGGAAAGTGCTGGTAGGTGAGGGGCCTGGGGGCAGTGGGGGTCTTGGATGGGCCTTGGGAGGTGGTGGGCCACGGGCCTCACCCCCACTGCGGCCCCGGACCACTGGCCCTGGCAAAGGGTCCAGGCTGGGGGGCAGGAAGATGGCCGAGTCTGGCAGTGGTGGGGGTGGAAAGTCTGGAGGGGGCAGTGTGCCCCCAGACTCCTCATCTGATGAGCTCCCCTCTCCAACACGGGGAGGCCGGTGGCGCCCAAGCTGTGGAGCAGGCACTGTGATGGCCACTTTGTTCTTGGTGGCAGGTGGGACAGGGGCCCTGGCAGGTGAGGGCGGCTCCGGGGGCAGCAGCTGGTGTGGGACCCCTTCAAGGACATAGTAGGCAGGGTTATTGAAGCTGTTCTTGGGTGGGGGGGCCGCCACCCCTTCCGGCTCTGGAGTCCCCTCTGCCTTCAACCTGCATTTGGGAGCAGGATAATTAAGTCAGGACCCAGAGACCAACGCGAAGGCAGTGGGTGTAGTCGAAGGAGAACTGAACTGGGAGTCAGGAGATGTGGGTCCCTGGTCCTAGAATTGCATGAGACCTTGAGCACATCACTTTCCCTCTCTGGCTTATGGTGTCTTCATCTCTAAAACTGAGTAGACATGGCAGTTGAACAGATAATCCCTAAACTTCCTTGCCTTACTTGCTAAGATTCTCAGAGCGTAAACCAGTGAAAACAGGTGCTAGAAGTCAGGGCAATGAAGGCCTTTAATGGGAATGACCAGCCAGATTTTGAAGGCCTCTGGAGGCATCTGAGGCCAATCTACTGAAGAATCTTGCCCAGGGATTCAGGTTAGTTTTACTCAAGCCTGAGGATAAAATCAAGGCGACCGGTAACTGGTGAAGATAAGTGAAAAAGCACCAAACCATACCTAGCTGCTTTTATTGAAGTTCAATTGACAATTGGATATACTTAGAAAGTAAGCCTCACTTTCCCAGAGTATGATCCACAGAACGCTAGTTCCCTGGGGTATTAATAGTTACTGAGTGGAAAAGAAGTTTCCTGGCCCATTAAGTTTGGGAAACTATATTCAACAGAGTTGAAAAACGGTTTCCTTCCTGTCCACACGCTCAGAGCTTTTGCAAACTCCTGTGCACTGGGACTATCTAAGAAAAGAATCTAGCAAGAACCATTTCCCAAACCCATTTTCAATAGGGCATCTTGTAGACCCATGGTCCATAGTATGCACAGAGGGAAATCACAGGCTGAGGCCAAACTTTGAAAGCTCAACCTAATCTGTTTACATGGAGGGAACTGTTGCAAAGACAACTTCTAATTCTATTTTTTAAGGCAGAATGGGAAGGAAGGGCTGACTGTGCTCCCTTAGATTCAGAGAGCCACACCCAAGGGGGGCCTGGCTGGCCAGAGTGGCCACAGGTGTAGAGCCCCAGCACCGCTAGCCATGGGGCATCAGGACACTCAAGCAGCAAATGATCCCTAGGCTGGCCCTGAGAGCCAAGCCTAGTGATAGATAAAGTCAGGGGATAACAGGTTCCTTCTCTCACCTGGAGGTCAAGGGCTCCTCCCGGGGAGCAGCTCGAGGTGGGGCTGGGGGCCTCCCGGTTGGTGGTGGTTTCTCTGGTTCTTCGAATAACTTGGACAGTGGGCAAGAGGCCTCTGCGAGGGCTGGCTTGCGGTTCCCTGACCTGCCAGGGGGTGTACAGGGATGAGATGAGGTAGAGGCTGACCCAAAGCCCTGGGCACCCCTTCACGGGACACCCAGCACAACCCCAGCTCACCTGGGATCCTGGCTGCCTCGAGACACAGAGGGGGCTTTGCTCTTTGCTCCTGCCTCGTCCTTATCAATGCTGATCCACTCTGAGAGAGGAAGAGAAAGGAGACTCAGAGAGGACCTGGGGCCCTGGACCTACTGGGCCTACCAGCCTCTTTCTAGCTACTTCTCAGGGCAGGCCCACTCCCAGCCAGGGCTACAGAACTTCCAGATATTCCATGGATTCTAACATGCCCTCCCCACACCCTGGTCCTCCCTTACTAGATCTGCCCACACCACCCCATCTCATGTCCCGTATCCCTCCCAGTGGAGCCCCCACCGTAGAGTCGCTCACGGGTGCCCAGGCGCTCTGTGGGCACCCGCACCTTCATGGAGCCACGGATGTTGCCTGTCTCCTCGCCGCGGTGGGACAGGAAGGTCAGGAACTGCTGGGCTGTGCTGCCAATCATGGACTTGAGTGCCACCACACACTCCCCTGAAGGGCAGATGGGGCAGACCAGCAGATTGCCAAACCTTTCTAGGGCTCTGTTTGGCTTTCTGTGTCCTTAGGCACCCCTCACCCCTCACCATAGGATTCGTAGCCATCCATGGATTTGACCGTGAGCAGGAGGTGCTGGTCCTGCAGGTACTCAATGTCAGCCAGGATTGGCTTGAGCTGAGGAGCAGAGAGACCCAGTGAGGAACAAAGCCCCAACCATCTCCTCCTGCCCCTGACATGACTCACCCCTACCCTTAGGCTCATCCACACTCACTCCCACTCATCTATTAAGGAAAGATCCCAAATCCTTAACACAGAAGACATAGCCCCACATGGGCCCTGCATAACATTTAACAGCATTGTAATAAATTCTCTGTATCCTCAGTGGCTAACATAGGACCTGATATTTAGCATAAACTCGAAAAGTGTTTGTGAACGAATGAATGAACCTGCAACTTGGTCCCACACCCCTCAAATAAAGCAAATGCTCTCATCCTCACTCATGCCCAGCCCCCACTGCACACACGCACATACACACATACGCATGCACACACACATACATACATGGACATGCTCCACTACACCTCTCCCCGTGCCCTCACCTACAAGCCCAGGCCCTGCCAAAGCCTCACCGTGGGCAACTGGCGTGAAGACCACTGCACCTTGAGGAAGTTGATGTTGTCACTGCTCTGGGCATCATTCTCAAAGCTCTTCTTGTACTCTGGGGTGAGGGTGGGGAATACCCAACTGAGTGCCACCTCCTGGCTTCCCTTCCCCCTATCCAGGGGGCTGACTGCTCTGGGCACCTCTGGCCCCCCATCCCTCTCAGGCCACACCCAACCCTGGGCCGCCTCTGACCCTCCAGGCAGGTGGAATAGAATTCAATGAAGAACTTGGTGCGGCTGGCTGTCTTCACAATGGCCTCAATGCTCTCAAACTCAATGTAGGCCTGGTCCGAAGTCTTTGAGAGCCCTGAGGGGTAAAGGGAAGAAGGCAGTCAGGAGGGCTGAGAGGGTGACAGGAGAAACAGGACAGAGACTGAGCCCTGGAAAGAAATCAGAGGTCCTGGGAGAGCAGGAAGGGAGGGCCCAGGAAGGAAGGCCAGGAGGGGCCTCCCCAATCCCAAAGCAACCAATGGGGAGACCCCAAAGCCCAGACCATAGACCACGACAAACAGACAACCCAAGGATGAGAGACCATCTAAGAAAGGGCTCGGGGATGAGAATGGCTGCACGGACAGCCTGGCAACAGTCCCCCACACTACCAGACACACTCAGCGGCACACATGTGGTTCCAGGCAAATACAGACACACATGCATGTTTACACTCACACACACACACTCATGGGCATGTACTTCCCATGATGCCCCAGGCACACAGACACCCTCACACAGCACATATTCAGAAACATTCCTGCGCATCCATGTATACACCCAAACACACGCGTACACACAGATATATTCAAACCTATGCACATCCCCAGGCCACCTGTGCCCACCCACCCACAAGCACATCCAGAACAGTCACCTTTCTTAGAGATGAACTGAGAGGTAACTCCAACCTCAAATGTCCCAAACACGGGGGAGTGGTCGCTGGTGACGATGTCATCAGTGCAACCTGGGATAGGAATGGGAGCTCAGGGGCAAGCTCTTTACTCTCCATTCCCACTTCCCAAAGCTAGGGCAGAGTCGGGACAGTGACCACACAGGCCTGCCCATCACCCTGTGCAGGAGGCTCTGACCATAGGAATTGCAGATGATGTGGGTCTCAGGGTAGGACTTCCAGAGAATCCGATCACACCACGAAGGCACATTGGTCCGGACCTGGGGCACAGGGTGGCAGCACAATCAGGTTCAATAGCTGAGGTTGCTCAGCATGAGCCCCACCCCAGAGCTGCAGAGGCCTGATGAGGCCTGACACTCCCCGCACACCAGGCCCCAGGGCCCACCACCTTTCTTGGGTCCTTACAACTCAGGATCACCCCTAAGACCTCAGAGGGACCTTAGAAGCTGGAACACTAACTGCCCAGACCCTTGACCAGACATGTACTCTTGATTCACTGCAGCCCAGGGGAGTCTCCCAAGCACTCCCCACCTCAAACCTGCCTGAGCCCCTTCACTCACCCCAGTTGGCTTCTGCTTGTGCCAGGCATACGTGTCCCGGGAACCCCGCTCATAGCGGTAGGTGGGTGGGAAGGAGATCTCCTCCTCACCTAGGAAAGGCAGGGAACAAGTGGGGATCAGGGCCTGCAAACCCAGGTGTATCATAAAGGCCCCATCCCTCAGAGACCTCCTGCCAGGCCCACACTCACTGAATCGAAGAAAAACCTTGTGCTTCTCCCGCTCCAAGTTGAGCTGGTCCACCCTGAGCAGGGGCTCAAACTCCTTCCTGCTGATGTAGTTCAGGATCTCCTGTGGTGAGGACACAAAGACTGAAAACTCCCTCCTGAGCCCGAGCCAGAGGTGGGAGCCCAACTGGCCCCCAGCCCAGCTTCCCTACCAGTCACCACTGGCCCTGTCTGCACCTGGATATCCATGTCCAGGCGGTAGTTGAGGTCCCCAAACCAGAAGAGGTGAGTGAAACGCAGAGAGATGTCAAAGGCACTGAGCTGTCGGTCACCCAGCGAGAGCAGCCGCAGGATGTCCAGGTAGTTCTGGTTCCGCCTACGGTGAGGGTAGGGGGAGGCCTCCAGGGTCACGTGCCAGGGACTGGCAGAAAGGTATGTCTCTGGGGTCAGGTATGGGGTAGGGATCAGGGTGCCTGGGGACAGAGGAAATAGCTGGGAACAAGATCAAGGTCAGGGACAGACAGAGCAGTCTTGAGTTTGGACAAGGGAGAAGAGGCTTGCTGGGGACAGGGAGGTAGGTGGGTCATGGACTGGGATATGGGAGAGGGAATAGGTCTCAGGTGAATAGGGAATGAGGGGAAAGATTGGGGAGATGCCCCCTCACCGGGCAGTTTTCTCATTTCCCGAGGTAAGGTGGCAATTCACAAAGCCAAATGAGGTGCCATTGAACATGAAGGAGACGCCCACAGCCCCCTTGTTTCCTGTCAGGGCAAGCAAGAAAAGGCGGCCTGTGTCACCTCTGGAGGGCTCCCAACTCTCCCCTCTGCACACGAAGCAGCAGTGGGAAGATTCTCCCAGTTCCCCCCCCCCCACCCAGAGGTTGTGAGGCAGGCAGGCCCCTGAACACATCCCCTCCTCCCTAGAGGTGCCACACAGGTCACAGTGGCCCATCTGGATGGCCTGAGTCTCTCTGCGTGTGTGGACAAAGCCCCTGGAGATCACAGGGGATCCCAAAGATGACACTGAAGAGACCTGCAGATTCTGAGCGGAATCGATGCTGAGGGAGCACTGGGCCACAAACCAAGAGACTCTACTGGCTCCTCCATGTACTAGTTGTGTGACCTTGGACAGGTTACTTAGCAACTCTGCGCCTGAGCAGTTTTTGGGGTTTTTTTTAGTTTGATCATCTATGAAATGGAGGTAATTATCCTGGCCCTTCCTTCCTAGTGGTGCTGGAAAAGATTTAGAGTATAAATATGCTTTACAAAGAGCTCTCTATAGGGACATGGGTGGCTCAGCCAGTTGAGCCTCTGACTCTTGATTTTAGTTCAGGTCATGATCTCACGTTTCATGAGTTTGAGCCCCACATCAGCCTCCGTGCTGACGGCACAGAGCCTGCTTGGGGTTCCCTCCCTCCCCTCCCCTGCTCATTCATTCTCTCTCAAAATAAACTAAAAAAAAGGAGTGGGGGGGGCTTTCTATATAAGAAAGCTGAGACCAACCAAAAGGAGGAAGCTGTGAGCTGGAGAGGAAGCAGGAGGCGTGGACAGAGGGACCCTGCCCACCCTGCTCACCCAGGGTGTTGGCGATGCCAGTCTTCACGCTGGATGTACTGACATGGCTGATTCGGTTCTCGTGCTCTGGCTTGACCAGCACAGCCACCTTGATGTTCCACAGTGACTGCATGGCAATCTGGTAAAGGGTTTGGGGTCAGCTGGGGCCACCGTTCACATTCCCCTCCCACCGCCACCTACACTATAGACTGTTCTGTCAGTCATAGAATAGGAAGGTTTCTGCCACCCCTTTTTCCTGAGGGGCCAGAGAAACAGCACATTCTCATAGCATGAAGGACTATGGTTAGATCTCTTAAACGATATGCCCAGGGACCAAGGGGAAAGCCAGTCAAGTTGTGCTCCCCAAGGTCACCCATGAGGTGAAGCAGGATAGTATGGGGTGGTGTGTGAGGGGGGGACTGGACAAGATGACACCCCCTCACCGGGCGGTAATCCAGATCTGTGAGCTCCTTGAGGCCCCCGCGTAGTAGGTCCAGCCACTCGCGGTCACCCACTGAGTTCTCCTGGGTCCCAAAGACATAGATGTCATGGGGTATGGTCACTGTGACTTCATCCAGGGTTTTCCCTAGACCCTTCGATGTGAACCATGATGTCACATTTTTCGGAGGTGGTACGCTTCCTGGAGGTGAAGGGGATGAGGGCGGTCAGGCCCTTGACCTGGAGCTATTCCTCTCTCCCATCCCAGCCCCAGCCTGGGCCTGACCCATGTTCCAGGTGCCTATGAAGACAGAGATCATGTCGGGCTCATCTTGCTTCGAGTGCTTGTTCTTCATGAGCTGCAGCAGCTGGCAGAAGGCCTCCCGCTTCTGGGGGGACAGCAACCAGTTAGGGGAGACCCCTGGTAGGTGGTAGGTCCCATGAGGTCATGCCTGTGGGTCCGCTGCATACCCACTACTCAAGCATACAACAGGTGCTCAATAAATGTTCACTGAATGAACATTTGACTCTACCCTCAGGCCACCCATTTTCAATACACATACTCTGTACCCTGTCAGACCCACTCCTGCCAAGAGGGGTGACTGGCCTACATCACATGTTCTCTCCCCATCCCACAGGGATCTCTGTGGCCCCCAGGGCCTAGTCCAACATGCTGCTCACCCGGGCACTGACAAAGATGAAGTCCTTGCGCTGTGTCCGATCCTTCTCCTTCTCAAACACGACTCCCAGCTTGTTCTGAACACGCTGGGACTTAATGAGCTGGCGGACTAGGGGATGGAGGATGGTCACACTGGCCTGTGCACCAAGGCCTGGAGGCCGCCCTGCCCACCACCCCAGGTCAGGTCCTGGCTCACTGCGGTCATGTGTGAAGGTTGTCCAGTCCTCCTGTGAGTCCCGCTGTCTCCGTAGCAGCACCAGCCGCCCACCCTCCACATCCACGCTCAGCGTGAACTTCTGTGACTTCCCGATCTTGGTCAGGTCACCTAGGGTCACATCCAGCTTCACCTGCAGGTCAGGAGGTGTGTCGGCTGCTGAAAAGACCTTGGGGCAGGTGATACCCACTTCATCTCCAAATGCTCTTTGCCCCATGAGGCTGCACCTGACCCCCCTCGTGTACCTCAAAGGCCTGCACAGGGATGGTCTTGGCCTTACGGATGGATGGCTGCAGCGGCGCCGGTGGGGCTGTGGAGCTCATGTCCTGCAGGGCCTTCAGAGCCTGGAGTGGAGAAGGGCAGGCAAGGGCAGGGGACATGCTGAAAGCTGGGGCCAGGAGGGATACAGATGATGTTGGGGCCAATACGAAACTGTACATTCAGGGCTGAGATCAGTTAGGCCAATGCATATACTCAGGGACTGCTAGGTCAGGTCAGAGGGTCAGGGTTAAGGCTACCTTTTTCTGGATGCCTGACAGGAAGTCCTTTAACACGGACAGCTTCAGCACCAGGCTCTCTAGTTCCTGCTCCCCTGTCTGTGGTGGATTCTGCACAGAGAAAGAATAAGGCAGGTCCCCACCTTGCAGAAGGTCCCCCACCCAGCCTCAGAATGTGAACCCATTCCCCACAGGTCTCCTCACAATCCCACCTGCTGCTGCAAAAGGCGGGTCACCATGGGAGAGCTCTGCTGGTCAAACACCTTGGACAGGATCTCCAGGCCCGACAGGACCTTGTCCACCTCACTAGGAGAGACAGTAGGTCAGAACTCCCTACCCCAACTCAGGTATGGGAAGGGGGGCTGAGTGTGCAGCTTCAGCCTCTCCCATGAGGATACAAGGGTTCAGGTGAGGACAAGCCAGGAGGCAACAGCTGGCTCCCTGTTCAGGGCCAGAGATCAGAGGTCAGGGCATTTGTGCATCAAGGGGCCAGGTGAGGACAGGTCAGAAGAGAGGCTGCGTGCATGGTGTCAGGTGCCCCAGGTACCTGTGGAGCCTCCGGCAGGAGGTGGCCAGGGTGCGGGTGAGATGGGGCAGGTTGCTGGCTCCGCCTCGCACAGCCTCCAGGTCCAGTCCATAGCTACCCTTCAGGTACTCGTGTGAGACAGTGCTCAGCCCATTGGGAGTACTTCAGGGAGAGGTTAAAAAGTTGGTGAAGAGCCTGCTGACCCTGTCCCAGCACTGCCACCCTATCCCTAGAGGAGACGGTACTGGTAGCAATCAGAGCACCATGGATCAGGGCATCTACCTGTGGGGCTGAGATGGGATGACGGTCCCTGGGGGAGGAGTAGGGGGCTGTGATCTTACCTCTCAGCAGCTGGAGTTGTGGGAGTCTCAGGGGCTGCTGGGGGACTGCCGGGCCCCATGGGGGCAGAAATACTGGTGGAGCCAGAGCGCGGGGGCAGTGGGGGCTTCTCATCCTCTCCATCTGTGGACAGGAGTCAGTGGGGTAGCCATTTGGGCTTCTCCATGCTCCGTGAAGTAGGGGGGACGCTATGGCTATCAGAGACTTCCATGGAGGTGGGGTCTGGCATCATGGTTAGGGGCAGGGAGTTTTAGGGAGGCAGGTAGAGAAGATACGTAAGGAAGAAGTAGGTGATGTCCGGGGAAGGGGCAGAGAAGGCATATGCACACGGCACAGAAGGCAGCACCTGAGACATCACGGTCGTCCGGTGGGTCTGGCTCTCGCTCCCGCTCCACAGGCAGCAGCAGGGCACACACAAGGCCCTGGTTGGGCTGGGCGTACAGGCCAATGAGCTCGCCCAGGGTCTGGAAGCGGCGCACAGGCACGCCCTGCGAGGTCTGCGAGCAAGCAAGGATAGGAGAAAGATCAGCCAGCCACAGGCTGGAATCACGGTCAGGGGTCAAGGTCCAAGCTCCTACCTGCACGGCCAGGAAGTCTTCTCCATCAGGTAGAATTCTGTATGTGTGCACATGCTTCTGATACCTGATAACAAAGCAGCAGTCAGAATCTGTCGCCCCCAGGCTGGGGTCTAAGCCCCAAGGAACCCTTTCCTCCTGCCACCAGGCTCAGTCCCCAGCCTGCTCAGCTTCATTTTCCTAAAATCCTTTGCTCAGTCCACATAGGGTTAATGCTGAGGCCAGTGCACTTCTAGCCTGCTAGTGTTGCCAAGAGCAGGAATGACCAGCACCCCCGCTACTCCCTGCCCCCCACCCAGACCTCCATAGGCTCCACACCCACCATAGGGCCTGGGAAGCAACAGGCAGCTCTTTTGTGGCCTCCACAGCTGTCTAAACAGCCCCTCTGGGCTGTGGTAGGAGCTCTGGCCCCCCGCCAGAGTAAGAGTCCTCAGAAGCCCGGTACCGTCTGTTTGCATGCATAGGCGATGTGCTAACACACATGTGAGCCTGCTGTCTGTGTTTACGTTGGTGTCTGGCTCTGCTGGGGCTGGGTATGTCAGGGGACATTTTTGCTAGGGAGTATGAGAGCATCCCCGCTTCTGCCCCCCTTCCCCAGATGCCAGGAAATTGGGATGACCCAAGGAGTCCCGTATGGGAGACCCAGGCCTGTAAGAGCCCCAGACTGAGGAGGGGCAAGAGGGGTACCGACAGATGGTAGCAACAGCTGAACAGGTGACAGCTGAGCCAGGCCTGGGCAGCACAGGCCACACTCCCTGGGGCTGGAAGACTCTCTCTTGCGGCCATACCTCAGGTAGGCTTGCTCAAGGGAGCTACCCGGACCCATGTGACTGCTGGGCAGGAGTGGGGCACTGGTACCAGAGGACCAAATGCCTCTTTGAGGAGACCCTGCACATTGGCCACAGTCCATTCCCCACTCTCAAGTAAGCCCCCTTTGGGACCTCTCCTGGCTGCTGATGGGGCAACATTCTGTGCAGGTTATCTGTGGTTTGTGGACTGTGGATCTGTATATATAACAATAGCATCCCATGAACTGAGTCCTGCATTGACAGGCTGGGTACTCACCACCCTACAGATGTGATCTCATTTAATTCTCACATTTTGATACAGATATTAGCATCAGCCCCATTCTCCAGAAGAGGAAATAGGCTTAAATAGGAAAAGTGATTTGCCTAAGATCACAGAACAAGTAAAAGGCAGAGCTGGGACTTAAAGCCGGGGCAGAGACCAGTGCCTATATCCTGGCCTGCTGGTCAGATTGCCCCTGCCTGCTGGAGCAGAGGTGTGTCCAGAAATGCTACCTAAGTACAGGTAAGCAAGGATGTATTCTCAACACCTAAACCCAGGCTTCTATCCCAATTCTGACCCCTCCTCCCATCCCCAGGCTGTTGAGATGCAAGGAGGAGCCAGAGTCAGCTGGCAAAGCGGAAGTCCCTGACACAGACAGACCCTCACTCCACCCATCTCCTCCCCTGGCAATGGAGTCAGGACTCTCCCCTCCTGGGACAATAATGTTCCTCCCCCAGACACAGGCCCAGCTGTCCCCCCTCCCACTCAACAGCTGACCCAGCACCTGCCTCCCTCCCCTTGCTAATTAGGGGGTATGTCTCAGAGGGGACTGGGAGGCAGGACTCTGGGATATTCATCTCCCGAAGCTGTCCCTTGTTAGTCTCTCCTCCTGGGTGTCAGAATTGGGGCAAAAGCTGAGATTTAGGGGACCCCTTCCTCTTCAGGTCCACTGCTCAGGGCCAGGGTTTCTCAGCACCAACACTACTAACATTTTGGACGCCATAATTCTTTGTTGTGAGGGACTATCCTATGCATTTTAGGATGTTTAGTGGCATCACTGGCTTTTACCCACTAGATGCCAGTAGCACTATATCCCACTTGTGACAACCAAATGTGTTTCCAAACATCGCCAAGTGTCCCTGAGGGGTAAAATAAACCCCAATTAAGAACCACTGGTCTATGCCAATGTACCCCCAAAGAAGTGAGGAGAACAGAGGGTTAAGGGACTGAACGATGGGGGTTGGGGAGGGTTCACAAGGCTGAGGAATATTACCAGATCCTAACAGGGTCCACAGGAGCCCACCTAGTATCAGGCCATGGGGCACAGGGGACAGCTCAGGGAGAAGACTCCAAACCCATCAAACCACCCAGCACCACTGCCCCACACAGCTGATGGGTATAGGCATAGGATGAGATCCATTCAGAGACCTGCCAAGTCTGGCTCCACATTCAGCACCCATAGCTCAGGGCTAAGGCAGCCAGGATGCCCAGTACTAGGGCCCAGAGCCATGGCTCATGAACATGCCCATTGATTCATGAAATAATGGCATGGCCCCATATAGCCTCACATCTCTTTTTCTCACCACCACTCTGCTCCACCAGCCCCAGACATCTACGGCCAAGCAGGTCCCAACTTCAGTCCTGGGGCCACAGAAAGGACCCCTAAGGAAGCTGCTGGGCATCCAGTGTCTCTGGCACCAACTCTCTCTATGCCTACCACTCTAACACCCAATCCATGTATAAACAAAACTGCACACAACGGTGGAACGCACGTCCACACATCCTCCCCCCTCCCCCACGCCTTCTGCCTGGAGGGTGCTTGAGGGGGTCTGCCAGAGACCCCTCTCTGCATTTTTCCCCATTAAAGCCACCCTGGCTAGCAGGACCCCACATACTCTGCCCTCCAATTCCCAGCAAGTGTCCCCAGACACAGCAGGAAGGAAGTGCCCCTTGCATCCTTCCTCGGCCCCCGGCTTAAAGCCAAACCCCCACTGTGGAAAGCGCAAGCGTCCAAGTGTCCCAGGCCCTCCGCACACCCGCAAGGAACCTGAGGCCGTCCCCCCGCCCGCCGGGAGCCCCAGCCCCACTCACAGGACGCAGAGCGCGAAAGCTCCCGCCACGCTCTCGCTGTCTCGGACCAGGAAGCTGCCATCGCGGCCTGCCCGGGCCAGCAGCTCCTCGGCGGCAGCTCGGCTCAGGTCGCGGTGGTACCAGGCGGGGGCTGGGCTACCCAGCGCGCCCCCGGGCCCCGCACCCCCAGGGCCCGGCGCCCCGCAAGCCGAGGCCATGGCGCGCACAGGGCTCAGCGCCGCCCGCGCCCACCGCCCCGCGCCATCTGCCCCAGGACACTCGGGGCTGAGGCTGGGGGCGGGCCCCTGGGCCGGGACCTGAGGATCCGCGGACCGGACCGGGCTGGAGGTCTGGGACTTGGCGCTCCGCTGTGCAGGCCGCCTTGTTCGCCTCGCCGCCGCCGCCTGCAGCGCTGGCCTCAACTTGAAGAGAAAGAAAAGTTTGTTCAGAGGCGGCGGGGGAGGGGCAGGAGAGCAGCGCAGAGCCGGCGGCCGGCCCCTTCCCCCTCCGCTCGGCCCACGTCCCGGCCCGGCCCGCCCCTACCCCCACCCTCACCCTCTTCCCCGTGGAGATGATGCCCCCCACATTCCCTCAGGATCCCGCAAACCCACAATGATCCTGCTCTGCCATCACCACCCCTTGGAGATCCAGCCCCCAATCCCCACCCCCAAGGAAGGTCAAGTTCCCCCTCCCTGTTCTGGACACTTTGGATCCCGGCTCCCTCTCCGGATAATAAACCGTCTCTAGTAATCGCAATGCTATGACCCCCAATTCCCATAATCGTCTAATTCCACCCCATATCCTTTCTATTCAGCTCCTCTTGCGGTCTCAAAGGGTCGAGGTCCCAAAACCCGCGAAGAATCCAAGATGAACCTCTTCCCATCCCTGTCCTCAATATCCGAGCGGCCTGGACCCTCAACTCCCGTGAAATCCAGGCCTGTCTTAGACCTGAACCCTCAAACTCCATTGGGTCTAGCCTCCAACAAATCCCGCGGGGGGGGGAATCCCCTCCATCGAGACCTGGGAGTATACACCCTCAAACTAGGTCCAGTGCCCCGGGCACCGTCCCTGGCAGCCCCTCGCAGCCAGGGCAAAGCCCTTCCTCCCTTCCCGGCGAAGTTCCCTGGCACCATCCCCCATACCCGCAGGCCCGGGCCTTGAGGGTTCAGCAGTCCGAGATCAGCACCCCCAACTGCCCTTCTAGAAGAAAGTTCCCTCAAACCCCTGGGCTCCCGACTTCTCCCCAGAACCGCAGCCGCCGCGCGCAGACCCCCACCTCCTGGGCCGCTCCGATGCCCCTTTCCCGGGGGAAGCGGCCCTTGACTCTCAGCGGCCACTTAAGATGGCCATCCTCTGCCGCCGCACCCCCACCCCTCGCCATCCGCCCCGCCTGCCGCTCCGCCCCCGCGGCTCTCCGCGGAGCCGGGGGTAGCACCCGCGCCCCGCCTACCCCGGCCCCCCAATCCTGGAGCCGCTGACCCGCCGAGTGACCTCGGGCAAGTCACGGCACCTCTCTGCGCCTAGCCTTCCCGCTCTGCAAAGTGGGGGCAATGTTATTTGGCTGACTCAATGGGACTGCTTGTAAAGCTCTCGGCACGGGGCCTGGCATCCAGTAGGCGCTCCAGAACAGCGGCTATTTTTATTATTAATTAAGGAGTAACGAAGGTGACAGCTGTGTAAACTGTAAAGCGCCGCGCCAGAACGAACGGGTATTATTAGTACCCGCCCCCGCCCCAGCTAGTCCCTCCTAGACAACAAACTTGAGCCTTTGTGGGCGGGACGCCGAACCGGGAGCTCCCTTTATCGGGTACGTTCAGACGCCCCCGCTCAGACGCCAGCCCTCGGCTGGGGACGCGGTCGCCGGAAAGGGGGCGGGACCCATAGAGGGTCTGGCCCGCCCCTTCCCCCCAAAAAAGACCTAGCCGGTGGCTGCGTCTCCCGGGAGTCCGCTTCCTGCCCCGCCCCTCCGCCCCTTGGCTCCTTAAAGGCGCAGGCCTCCAGCCTGGCTCCCACTGCTGCCAACTCCTGGGCCGCCATCTGCCGATCCCCTTTAACCTGGGAGAGAACTTTCACTTTGCTCAATTGAACCTGTGTCTGGGTCAGTCCCGGGAGAGCTCCTTCCTCTATTTCAAATGCATTGGCTTAACCCAGCTGGACCAAAGCCTGGCACACGGAATGGGCTCTGTGGGGGCCTTCCAGACTAGGTAAATATAGTGACTAAGAGACACCCCTACACACCCAACTGTATCTCTAGACCCCTCCAGGAACGCCATAAGTCATCCTCCAAACTGCCCAACTTTCCCGTCACTCAGTTTTAGGTGTCTGGGAAGGTGAGTCTGCCATGAAGGGGACACCCTGGTGAGGTGGGGAGGAGAGAGACCTGGACTAGGAGTCTTCATACCTGGGTTCTAGTCCTAACTTGATCACCCACTTGCCTCAGGTGTTCCCAGACAAGTACTGTGCCTCTCTGGGGATGATTGTGAGGGAGGTGTAGAGACAAAGACTTCCCCAGGGGAAAAAGGCACGAGGGAGACCCAGAGATCCACTCAGGCCTAGTTCCTGGAGGATGTGTAGAGACAGGATAGGCATATCTAACAATCGCCAGAGGAGAAGCCAGGCCCTGCCCCTGGGAAGCCCCCAAGACTTTCCAGCCTTTTCCCATCTTCTGGAATACAGCCAGGCTAAACCAATTCAAGACTCTTGAACATTTCCTCTTCCAGGAACCTCCCAGACTGACCTCCCCAATCTTCTGTCTTCCTTCTCTGAGGGTTCCAAGCCTCAACTCTGTCCCTTCAATCTACATCATGCGAATTTTTTTCACCCCCACTGGGAATCCAGAGCCTTCCCTGGACTCCCATCCCCAGCAGAACTGACCACAAATCCAGGCAGACAGGACCTGAGAGAAAGCGGGTATATTTGGGGACCAATATAAGTAACACAGTCCTGGACCTGGCTCTCATTTTTGGCTACAAGAGCAGCAGGATCTCTGAAGGCTGTTCATGGTGCATACACTGGTTTCACATGCTTTCTAGGCAACATCTCCTTTGTATTTCACAACCCTGAGGGAAAGAAGGATCATTATGCCCATTTTATTGAGGAAGAAACTAAGCTTTAAAGTAGACAAGCAACTGCTTCACTTTCCATAGTCAGTAGCAGAGCTAGGATTCAAACCCAGATCTCATTTTTCTCATCTGAAAGAATCCAAAAGCTATGAAAGCTGTCCTCTACTCACTCAAACCAAAATCATTCATCAGACAAGACTAGGTCTGTCTGTTTATTTGAATTGGTTGTCAGAGAAAGCCCAAGGCCCACCATGGGAGCAGGAGCTGGATGACAGAGGATAGATATGGGTGGAGGCACGCTTAGGGTTCCCTCACTTGTGAGAGCTATGCTGAGCCAAGCTTGGTCATCAAAACCGGAGACATGCAGAGGATGTCTGAGTAGGGCTGGACTCAGCCTAGGAGCCAGAGTTGCAGCATCAGGACCAGGCTGAGCAGGAGAGGCTCGATCCCATGCCGCAGGGCCCCAGCACTCATGGCCAAGGCATAGAACCTCGCCACCTCCTCGTTGGGGTTGCCCTGGGCCGGGTTGAACCACATCTGGATGCAGCGGCCGCTCCCTCGGCTGTAGTTGCTGAGTTTGTACGAGTGACTCCAGATGCCCTCACACAGGGCTGCAGGTGTGGGAAAGTAGGTCTCAAATGTGTGGCAGGTGGCTCCAGCCGGACACTTGTTAAATCCTGCATGGGGAGAGGGTGGACACACACATTCACCCCCTGGGCCCAGAGCT
>PISW01007162.1:0-95442 GCA_004023785.1 Mungos mungo
CTGAGCAGCTACGCTTTCTTCTGCACACAGGCCTTTGCGAGTGTCTAGAAGAGGCACGAGGCCCAGCCCAGCAGGAGCGAAAGGACTGGGGAGGGGGAGGGCTCATTTGGACCTTTCTCGTGTTTCAACGTTCTCGTCCTGCCTGGTGGCTTGGCTCCCTCCCGGAATCCCCACACACAGTGTAAATTATGGCCCCGGTGCCTGCTCACGTCCAGCTTCGGGAAAGCGGGTTAGGATCCATTTCAGCTCTTGAAGAAGGGCCCTCGCTGTGGATTTGGGGTTGGAGCCAGGGCCGGGGAGGGCCCGGGTCTGCCCCGTGTAGGCAGGGGCCTGGAGTCCCGCTCTGGAAAAGGCCATTTGCTGACCTGTGAGGGGTTTCTTTCAGATTCACAGGTGGAGGAGCAGAGGCGGGGGGCACGCCGGCTGCGCACAGGGCCCTGCGGGAGGCTCGGCGGCCGGCGGCACAGCTCCTGGGCCCGGCGGGGTCCGGCTGCGTGTGCTGGGTTCCGCCACCCCCTCTGGTCACTTAACCGCATTTCCCAGGGGCCTTCCAGACTGACTAAGGGCTCTTTCGATTCCCGCTGTCCTGTGGCCCAGAGCCTGTCGCCGAGTAGGGACGCAGTGCTGTGTGTCTCGAGGTGAGCGCGCCGCCCCGGGGCCCGTGAGGCACAGCCGCCTGCTCTGCTGAGGCCACGCCGCCATACGTGTCCATGTGGCACTTCCCGGGGAGCAGCCATGTGGGCCACAGCGGCTCCAGGCGGCGGCGACAACCACAGGGAACAACGGCAGGAGCCACTGGGAAGGGGACTTTGAGAGATGTGGCCCCTCAAGGCACAGGACTTGAGCACCGCCCGGCTGTCTTCAGAGGCCCCGAAGCAGCCGCTGGGACTGGTCGGCGGCTTCCCCCTGGACAGGACTGGAGGGGATGTGTGTGGACCGCGCCACTAAGCCCGAGCCCTGGAGGCCAGCCCTGGACGTTACATACGAGGCTGGGTCTTAGTCCAACTCATCAATAGACTTCCAGGCACTGGACTGTCAATATGATACTGGATCTCAACTCACTGTACGTACGACATCGTTCTGAGGTTACAGACACAGGAATCACAGTGGGCAAGACGTCTGGAGGTGAAGTTTTCGGAACACGCAGGTCGCTGAAATAATCCTACATGTCGTTTGCCATTTTCAACCTCCTATAAAGTCATCACTTTAGTTGGCTGTTTAAGGAGAAGAAACTGGAGCATCTGGGCGGTTCAGTCAGTCGAGTGTCTGATTCTTGATTTCGGTTCAGGTCATGATCCCAGGGCTGCGAGATTGAGCCCTGTGTTGGGGCTTACGATTCTCTCCCTGTCTCTCTCTGTCCCTCCCCCACTCACGCACGTGCATGCTCGCACGTTCTACAAGAAGAAAGAGAAGATAGTTTTCTTGAAGTCCCTCTGTCAACCTCCTTTCTGCATTGCAGCTTTGCCCACTCTGAGTGCCGAGCGCACCCGTGAATACTGCACCAAGATTTACTTTTAGTTCCTTTCCCTCAAAGCAGCTGAAGCAGGATTTCACCTATGACATATGGAGGGAGGCGAGGTTTCATCTACTTTAAAACAATCAGGACTTTGGAAGAAAAGATTGAGCATTTGCCTGTATTTCTGAACATTGTGAATGCGGTGGATGAAAGGCGGCCACAAACCCTTTGCCACACCTCCCTTTAAGATGCGGGGTCTAGGGGCGCCTGGGTGGCTCAGTCGGTTAAGCGTCCGACTCTGGCTCACGTCATGATCTCACGGTTCGTGGGTTCGAGCCCTGCATTGGGCTCTGTGCTGACAGCTCGGAGCCTGGAGCCTGTTTCAGATTCTGTGCCTCCCTCTCTCTCTGCCCCTCCCCTGCTTGTACTGTCTCTCTCTGTCTCTCATATATAAATAAAAAAACATTAAAAAAAAAAAAAGATGTGGGGTCTGTTTCCCCTTTCGTGAATCTGCTTTGACCAGCAGAATGTGGTGGAATGACGCTCCCCCAGTTCTGGGCCAGCCAAGCCGCCATGTAAGAAGTCAGACCCCGCCGTGGGAGGTTCTAAGTGCACACGGGGAGAGAGAGGGGCTAAGGTGAGTCCAGTCACCCCCTCCCCCGGCCATCCTCACCAAGGTGCCAGGAATGTGGGCGGAGCTGCCTAGGGCTCCTCAGACCAGCCCGGCCACCAGAGAGATGCCACTGAGTGACCCACTCAGTGTCACCGGGAGCGGAAGACTCGCCCAGACAGACCCTTCTCGCATTTCGGACCCACACCTTTGTGAGACAGAATGCCCCTCGATGTGGGGGCAGTTGGTGACACAGCAGTGGCTGAAAGGTACAAGAGAAAAGCCTACAATGTGTGCAACAGTATCACCAGCAACCATGAAACCCCAAAGGGAACGGATGCCTCTGGGGCACCGGTCTCAGATGAGAGTCGCCCCACCCCCACCCCGCCTCCCAGGGTGCCGTCCGTAATCTTCCTCCTTCCCTGGGCTGAGCCGTTTGGCTGGTGGGAGACACACGGCCCGAGCTGAGCCAAACCCTGTCCCTGCCCGCAGCCGCAGCGCTGGGCCTTCTCTGCACTGGCCCCGCCGGGCTGGCGACCCGAGGCCGCTGGCCAGTCAGTGTCCGGGGCTCGGAGCCACCGAGAGGAACTGCGTAGCAGCAGGGGCCCTGTTTCCTTCCGTGTGCAGAGAAGTGCGGACAGGGAGGTCCACCCGGGAGACCCGAGGCCCACGTGCAGAGCGGCCGCGGGGACAAAGGGAGTGAGAGGAAGGGGAGGGGGTTATCCGGCTTGCTTTCCGGACACTTTCTGGCTCTGGCTCTGGATGTGCACCTTCCTTTGGGGTCTGTGTGTGTCCTCGTGTCCTTAGAATTCCTTCTACGTGACTATGAATGGATCCCTGGGTTTTTTTTTTTTTTTTTTTGCAAATGAAAAGAAGGGCCTTGGTGATGCCTGAGATCAGTGTGTTCGGCTCTGGAAAGGGAAGGGAAGGCTGGCCAGGCCAGAGGGGACAGGGATGCCCTGCTGGGGGAGGGGCTTGGGGGCGCTGGCACCCAGGCCAGTGTCGTGTGGGCCCCACACTCAGCACGCCTCACACCGAGTTGCTCCTCTTCTGGGAAGCATTCGAACCCCACCTCCCGCCTCTGGCTACGGGCGACTGCATTCCCCCCCGACCTCCCCAGTCCAACGGGCCATCAGGTCCTGCTCTGACGTGCTGGCCTCCCTCCGTCTGTGGTGACCGCCCCAGCCCCCAGCCTGTCCCCAGATCTCTCTCCTGAAACAGCTGCGGCCCTGTCGCTGCTCTGCCCGAGACCCTCTGGCCCCTGCTCGCGCCCCCACCTCCTCTTCCTCCTGGAGGGAATATCTGCCTGCCCTTCCCCGCCTGGAGCCCTCAGCCCGCAGCCGGGGTCAGCGTGGATGACGCCTCATTGGTGAAATGGCCCCTGACTTTTCTCGGGTGCTTCTCTGCGCTCAGCTCAGTGCCCAGCGTCCTGCCCGCGTCTCTGCGGCGGTCTCCGTCTCAGGAGGAGGGGGCTGCGGGTCACAGGGGTGGCTCTCCCCAGCCACACGGAGGCGAGCGCGGGAGCCGGGTTCCTGGAGCACAGCTGTCGGTCTCACCGCCCACAGGGGCTCTGTGGCCTCCCCCCGCCCCCACCCCATCCCCGGGCAGGGGGGATTAATGGCACCTTCCTCTCAGTTTCCAGGGAAGTTTGCATGCCCTTATCACCCTCTGTTCCGTGTACAGGTCTGTGCGCCAGACGGCGAGGCGTTCGAGGGCCGGGTGGAGCCACGGGCACTGTGGTGCCCGGGTACCTGCGCAGGGCTCGGCTCACAGCAGATGCTCGCCGCACGCGAGCTGACACGAACCACTGCTCTCGGATGACGAGCAAAGCGGTTTCCACGTGGGCGTCGTTTTATGTGCCTCCTCACCGGTGTTCCAGACCCTTCTCTTCCGCCTCGTTAGGAACGTCAAGACCTCTCCGGGGCAATGCCGCCACCCGCCTGCCGCCACCCCGCCTTCTCCCCGTCCATAGTAGAGGGTAGGGTCTGCCATCTCGGGTCCTGGCATGTTGGGTCACACACGGCTGGGTGACCTCGGGGTCCTGGCTG
This sequence comes from Mungos mungo, assembly GCA_004023785.1. Classification (NCBI taxonomy): domain Eukaryota; kingdom Metazoa; phylum Chordata; class Mammalia; order Carnivora; family Herpestidae; genus Mungos; species Mungos mungo. Next base: position 4,115 of record PISW01007162.1, read on the forward strand.
CCCGGGACAGCCGCCTCCTGCAACCTCACTCTTTCAATAAACACAGCGGAAGCAAAGCTGAGCAAGACAAGAGCGTGCACACAGAGCTGCGGCGCCCCCCGGCGGCAGAGCCGAGGACGGAGGCCCGAGGAGGCAGCCCCATCCTGGGCAGGAACGGGGCACGGCCACCACCCTCCCCACTCGCTGTCCCTGGCTGGTCTCATATACCCAGCCTTGGAGGACTTCCTGTCATCTAAAGAGCCCAGACAAAGGCAGAAGGAAGTCACACACACACACACCCCACCAGAGCTCCTGCTGTCTTGTCAGATCCCAAACACTGAGCTGGCTGTGTTCTCTGCCCGCAGACCAGAGGCTGTCCCGGCAGGAGGAAGGAGCTGGAGGCGAGAAGGGGGAGCTGAGAACCTATTTGGCCACCCAGATCAAACAAACAACACATCACAGATCTTTTTTTAAGAAAAGGAAATATTCGCTCCTGGCAGACATATAGGAAAACGGACACTTTTGATAATAGCGCTTGTGGGAGGGGAAAGGGTATAACCTCGCTGGAGGCAATTTGCAGGATGTAATAAAAGGCTTAAAGTAGGCATTTCCTCTGACTCGGTAACTCCATTTCTAGGGTTTCAGCTTAAGTACATAATGAAGGATTTGTGCAAATATTTGGCTCTCAGGATATTCACTGTGGCACCGGTTACAGGGGGTGTGAAGCAAGAGCCGGCCTCGGGGGACAGGATGGGGGCGTGCCGGCTCTGTGGCCTCACGGCGTCCTGGACGTGGGTTTGTGCCAACATGGAGAGATGGTCACAGGATTGTGTTTGGGGCAAGAAAAGGCTGGAAAAGAGCACATGGAGTGTCTGAGAAGCAGGGGACATAAGATAAACTGATCTTCGGGGAATGGGCTCCACACACTTTTCCTTAGGCCTCCAGAACTTTCTCAGGGGCCATAGCTCCACGTTTAAGGCAACCAGCCCAACTGTCAACCCGAAGAACGTGTACTGAAAACACCGTGCTTCCTGTTTCCAGACTTCTTGGAGAGAAGCATGTGCTTCGTGCTTTTTTCCGGGTGACTAATTGAACCCACTGTTTTAGCTTTAGGGATCTTGTACCTCCAACATGTCGCGGAGGCGACTGGGAAGCCCGACATCCTACTCCAAACGAAGTAGGTGCCCGGTCTCCGCCACTGCGCAGAGAACAAGGTCAAGAAGAGGCTACGCTGTTCGTTACGGTTATTCTGAGATGTGGTCTCCTGAGCGTTTTGTACTTTTTTCTTATTGACATGTTACAACGCCTGATTGATAAACAAATTATTTTGTAATCCCAAAGAAACGGATTGTTTGAATTTAAAGCCTTGTCCATAAGGACGTGAGGGACGGTTTGCACCTGCATTTGAAACCTGGAACGCCCGCGGGGCGGGGCTTCGGCGGCCACAAGTCCGAGCTACGGTCTCCTGCTCTCCTAGGAGCTGGAGGCACAAGGACCGGCCGGGGACCCGCGCACCCGGAATGTCGCGCAGCAGTGGACACCCGCCTCCCCCAGAGGAGGGCTCTGGGGCTGGCACTGATGGGGACAGAGGCTCTGAAGCGAAGGGACCCCAGATCTCTGCGAGCGGGAGGCAGAAACCCCCTCAGGCTTGGGGTGAGGACACCCCTTTCTCCGTGAGACAGTGACAAGACTGGGCGAGGAGGAGGGGCAGGCGCTCCCCCGGCGGGGAGCTGGCCAAGTTGCCCCCCGGCTCCCCCACGAAGGAACCACCGGGGGCCGGGAGAGCAGAACTCTGGACTGTAGCTCATCTTAGTTGCCCGGGCCTCAGGGCAAAAATCCTCCTCACACTCCACGTGGGGAAAGAACAAAGAATTACTCCGTGGTTCCTTTGCTTGTTTTTTCTTCAAGCAAAGGGCGAGCCACCCCGGGCCCTGCTTTCCTCCCGGAGTCCGGCCCCCACCTTCCCGTCAGGAAGGTAAGGACCGCGCGGGGCTCAGACGTCTGCTCTCGGTTCGAATGGCCTCAAGTGGCGCCAAGAGCCCATTCAAGCCCGAAGGGGACACTGACCGCGCTCCGCCGTCCCTGCACCATGAAGGAGGTCCTAAAGGCAGCTTCCTTCTGGAGGCTCCTCGGGAGGCGGGAGGGCTGGTCCTCCAGGGGCGGGGGGCCCCCACGGTCCCCAGACTCACCTTCCAGAGCAGGACAGCCAGCAGCAGGAAGATGAGGATTCCCACGAGCAAGCTTATGGCGATGATCCACCCGACGACGTAGCCGCGGGGCTCCAGGCTGTGCAAGGCTTCGAAGACCACCTAGGGGGCAGAGCAGAAGGGGGATGATTCTCAGATGGAAGTGCCCAGAGCGCGACAGAGCCCAGCCCGGGCTGGACATCTGGAGGGAGCCGCCGAGGAGTCCAGACTGCTGTTACCGAAGACTGGACTCTGCTCCCTTCTCTCCCGGTTGCAGACTGATGGGTTTTTCGGTAGGCTCGGAACAGGTGCTCGAAATCCAAGCCCCGGGCCTCGAAAGGGTGGTAACAACGAGTCTGAGTGAAATATCACGAAGTGAACATAACGCGGTGAAAGTTCCCCCTTTATGGTTTCGCAACAGACGTGGGCATGGCCTCCACGTGACACACGACTTCTCTCCGAGCGTTCGGCTCAGTGTGTAGCTCAGCGCAAGCGTTCGACCGATGCCAGCTCCCTGGGCCGGGGCACCGCCTGTCTCCGGTCCCGTGGCAGCGCCCAGCCACTCGCGACCCCTGAGGCGCAGGCTCTGGCTCTTCCTCGCTCCACAGCGAGTGGTGGTAGTGTGAATGCGGTGTGAGCGTCTACACCGCAGAAATCGGTCGACAAGTCGGGGCCCCCGCCCTCCAGCTGGAGAACTAACTGCCCACCACGTGTGAACACTGACTGCACCTTGGGCTCTGCTGAGCCCCGCTGGTCACCGTGGGGTTTGGTTCTGTAGAATTCAAAGCCTTCGTTGTGTCCTTCCCCTGACAACCGCTGCCCGCTCAAGCTCCCTGCAGAAGGATGGAAATCCCAGCCCTGGGCAGTCACTGTCTCCCTCGGGTGCCCAGCCGGCCCCTCCCCCCGTCTTTGTGCAAGCCGGGCCGTCCGCTCCTTGGGGAGAGCCTGTCTCAAGCCAGGCGGACACAGGAGGCCAGCTGCGCCTCCACCTTGGCCAGGAAGCTTCACGAATCACGATTCACGAATTGAGCTGCATGGGGTGACTGGGCACAGTACTGACTTCCAGTGACTGGCGCTGTTTATGTCCCCTTTTAGGGCCTGGCTCCCCGCTCCCTCTTCCCAAACGCTCCTCTGTGTGTCAGGCGCACCGCACCTCTTGTAGTCTCCCGTCTACTTTACACAGCCGCTCGAGGAGGGATGCAACGCCCGTTTTACAGAGGGGGCCGTGGGGGGCCAGAGAGGACAGGCCTTTTGCTCTGGGCCATGTAGCTTCAGTCCAGAGTCAGGATTTGAACTCAGGTGCAGCCAACCCCAAACCCCCAAATCTGAGCTTGCCAACACTGAACCACCGAGTGCCTAGCCGACAGTGGCTCTTCGTAAAGACTACCCGTTAGTTAAACGGGTCAGTTGGTGACTGGTCCTGGTCATAGGAAGAGCAAAGGTGAGCGTCTCAGTCTCTCTGTGTCTGTTCCCACGGCCGGAGTGGGGGGCAGGGGTGTGTGCCAGGGGGAGGGGGGCTGGAAGGCCATCCACGAGCAGCCGAGCTGCCACAGCTGCACCTGGGGACCCTGAATCCAAAACATGACCTCAGAGAAAATCGGCCGGAGCAGAGAGCATCCCTTCCTACACGGGGCGACCGGAAGAAAGCTGCCCGCACACGTGGAAGTCATCCCGGGAAGGGAAAGGAGACCTCTTGCTGCACATGCTCCCTGGCGAGGTGACCTTGGCCAAGGTACTTCACCTCCCCGAGCCCCCTTTCTCTCGTCGGCAAAACAGGGTAAAGGAGCACCCCTGCAGAGCATTCAAGGAGCTAAAACACACAGAGCACCGGGCACAGCACCTGTCAGAACCCAACTCTGACAAGCGGAAGGTGATTTTCCCATCATTGCCAGCAGGGAGATGTTTTAGAGGTTGTGCATGGCTGGCTACTTCTCAACTTGTAAAAACTATTTAGTGATGTCTAATATCCATAGAGAAAAGTGAACACAACCCAAGGAGACAACTCACTGAAGTCTTACCCGGTGCATGCTAAGCACACACGTGCGAACAGCACCCAGAATACGACGTGAACGTGACCGGAACCCCGAAGTCCTCTTTGCACCCCTTTCCCGCCCACACCCCCGTCAAGGGCACCGGCGACCCTGACTCAAAGGGGCCTGGGTGAGCTGTGCCTGCTCTCGTCCCCAGCACGGCTGAAGAGCACGGCACGCACCCCTGCGTCTGGCTTCCTCTCCTCCCGTCGTGTTTGGGGGGGGGTCCCCAGGCTGTAACAGGTGCACCCTCGCTGCCAAACCACAAGCACCGCACAAGTGCGCCACAGCTGTGTGCGCATCCCAGCCCTGCGGGGGCCTCACAGAGCGCGGATTCCAGACGCTGAGCTCTCCTGAAAGGGTGGCAGGTAGCAGAACAGAAATGTGCTCTGAAGTCTGTCATCAAATGCCCATTTTCAATCTGGTTCAGACTAGAGATTCACATCGGTCAAGACAGATTCACGCCTCTGGGTTCTTGCCCTTGAAAACCTGTGGATGGAGTCACCCCCACATTCAGAATCTCTCCTGCTCTCCTGCACTGATGAGCCAAGATTCCGCCCTCCGCCTCCTGCTCTGTGAAATGGGGGTCTGCGAGGGAGGATCAGAGCTGCGAAAATTCCCAGCGCGTGTCGTCAAACACAGGTCTGCCGGAAGTTCTCGTGGACAGAGAGCTGCTGGGCCGGGCTGGGAGCTCAGCGTGGGCCAGCTGTGGCCGAGACCCTCGGGCAGCCCCGGTGGCTTCACAGGGACACTGCCTGTCCCTCCGCGCCAGAAATCTGCGTCCTGGCGAAGCCACGCTGGAGGTCTGGTTTTGTGGCTACAGACACAGTTAAGAGTGTCCGCGGTAGTTTAGTCTAGCAAATTCCCCACGAACGCCCTGTCACTGTGCCCGAATGTGTGTTTAACCCTTTCGTATTCTTAGTGATGCTGTCCGTCTTCTTGGAAGTGTGGCTTGTGTTTTGGCAGGGCTGGTGTTCGTGTGGCATGATTCTAACAAGCTCGTTTGGGGGAGAAAATCAGAGCGTCCTGCAGCTTCGAGAAGTCATGTCTCAGATAAAAGCCCAAAGGAAGGCACAGCCATGGGACTACCGCGGGGGTCAAGAAGCAGGGACCGTGAGGATGTGTCTTCACCAAAGCGCTGGAGATCCTGGTCAAGGCCCTGGACCTCTCTACATCCCTTCTATGTTCTCACTACTCCAGGTCCGGCCCGGTCCGCTCTCGCACCCTTTCAGGGGCCCCAGGGAGGCCGTGAGGAGTTGTCTCCTTCTTTTTTAAAAAAATATTTATTTTATTTTTGAGAGAGAAAGATAGAAAGTGAGCAGGAGAGGGACAGAGATTGAGGGAGGCACAGAATCTTGAAGCAGGCTCTAGGCTCGGAGCCTGATGTTGGACTCAAACTCACAAAGGGCGAGATCACGACCGGAGCTAGAGTCGGACGCTCAACCGACTGAGCCACCCAAGCACCCCTGAGGTGTCTTCTCAAAATGCAGGTCTCATGATGCTTCTCTGCTTACACTGTTGGTGGCTTCCCTGTACACTGAATCCATGATCCAGGGTCCCGGGCTCTTCCCAGTCTGGTCCCCTTCCTACCTTGCCAGCCCCTTGCCGGGCCGTCATTCACATCCTTGGTTTGCATCACCTCCCCACCTCAACCTGCACCCTTCGGCCTCTGCCGGCTGCTTGGCCGCCGGAGATGCCCTTCCGTTCTTCTCCATTTGACAAAGTCTAATAATGCTCACCTTAAAAACATTCAGGGGCGCCTGCGTGGCTCACTTGGCCAAGCTTCTGACTTTGGCTCAGGTCATGACCTCACGGTTCATGGTTGGAGCTCCATTTCGGGCTCCATGCTAACTAACAGTGCAGAGCCTGCTTGAGATTCTCTCTCTCTCTCTCTCTCTCTCTCTCTCTCTCTCTCTCTCTCTCCCTCTCCCTCCCCACCGTACCCCTCCCCCACTCACGTGCATGTATGCTTTCTCTCTCTCCTTGGTGACACCAATGCCATTGGTCCATACTTTGAGTAGAAAGGGGCTAGAGAACATTCTAGTCTACCATTGGAAGGACATGCAATCATCTTTTTGCCTGATTTCCAAGTTTTAAGTACTTTTGAAACATGATAATATCATGGGAAAAATGATAAATGTTCCAACATTAAGAAAAATCAGAATATCAATTTAATATCGAGAAGACGTAAGTTTTGCAGAAAAATGGTAGGAGGTTTTAAAAGTGGACAGGTGCTTTTTGAGATTGTGGGTATTTTTCCTTTTTTCTACCTTTTGCTCTTAAAATTTCTTTTTTTTAATGTTTTTATTTATTATTGAGACAGAGAAAAACAGAAAATGAGTAGGGAAGGAGCACTGAGAGAGGGAGATGTAGAATCCAAAGCAGGCTCCAGGCTCTGAGCTGTCAGCACAGAGCCCGATGCAGGGCTCGAACCCATGAACCGTGAGATCATCACCTGAGCTGAAGTCAGCCACTCAACCGACTGAGCCACCCAGGTACCCCTTAAAATTTCTTTTTAAGTGAGCATTTTAAAGCCAAGTTAAAAAGAAAATGGAAAAAGAGAGACTCTGTTTCTACATCTTCTATTCCAAAAAGCTTGACTTTTTGGCTGAATGAGTTATTCTTTGAGCTTTTGGAAACATAGCCATTTTCAACCTCTCCTAGCAGAGAAGACCTACTGGGGCGTCCCAATGGACAAAACAGGAAAAAATGGCAGTCCTCCGGTTGTGTAGAAGGTAGGCATCCAGAGCCCAGCCCACCTGCACCCCTTCCCGAGCTGCCCCCACCCCCACCCCACCCCCAGCAGGCCCTGAACCGGCTCAAGGGAACCCCAAGGCTCCATAGTGCTTAGCTGAGCAGTCCTGGCTCTCAGTCCCTACCACTCGGTAAGGTCACGATGCACTGCCCGTTGAGGGACCCCAGCACCCTGTGAATTCTTACAGAACAAGGTTTCAAATGCATGTTCTCCAGTCTCCCAAATCTGGATCGTGATTCACTGTGTGATTCATGAAGGCACAAAATAGTAAATTCAATGTCCCCCGGCTGTAACATTAGATGGAGCCTGGATGTAATTCAGTCTGCGACAGGAGCTGCTGGGTGTGAAGCTGGAGTTTCTGAGAGTGCCTCTCTTCTCTACGTCAAAAATATATCTGCAAATGCTATTTCTTTGCAGGGAGTTCTGGCCACCCACCCATCCGTCTGCCCACCTGCCCACGCACCCATCTGTCCATCCACCCGTCTGCCCACACACCCATCTGCCCAGCCACCCATCTGTCCATCCACCCCATCCATCTGTCTGAGTAGCAGCTGTGACGTGCTGGGCACTGAGGGCTTCCTTCGTGGATCCAGCAGACAGTCCTGTCCTCACGAAGCTTCTGGCTCTCAGAGAATACTGACCCATTAGACACATAGATGTGACATTACAATTTTGGCCAGTGCCCCCAGGGAGAGGTTCATGGTTATAGGAGATTCTGAGGTAGGCATGGCAGTCAGAAAGCGTTCCTGGAGAGGCTGCTTGACCTGAGGGTGATGAGGCAAAGAGTAGGGGAGGGAACAGCATTCCAAAGAGAAGGAACAGCATATACAAAATCCCTGTGGCTGGAGTAAGCTTGGGAGGGGTGAGATGGGGCCAGCAGACGGCAGGGTTGGGGTGAACAGAATGAACAAGGCGCCAAAGGAAGATGTTCACGATGAAGCTGGAGAGAGAGGAAGGGCGGGAGGCTGGGCTAAGAATCATATGCTTTATCTTTAGAGAAATGGGAATCTGATGCAGGGTTTTGACCAGGGGAAGGATGTGGTTCACAGTTTGCCAGGAAAACTTAGCTGAAAAATATGGTAGATTAGAAAGGAGAGCTTCACACGGGGTGGGGGTCGGGGGGTCAAGGAACTAAGAGCCCAGGTGGCAGGGCTGTAGGGGAGTGGTGTAGCCGAGGTGCTGTGACCCCCGTATGAAAGGAGGTGAGCAGGAAGGGAGAAGGGTTTGCGGACGCTGGGGAATCTGGCGACCGAGGCGGGAGATGGAGAGGGCACCGCTCTGTGTGGTTCTGCCCCAAGAAGGGAGGGATGGCGGTGCAGCTGCGGACGGAAGGGAGCTGGAGGGCGCACGCGCTGGCTGCTAACGAACGTATGTAAGGGAAGGAGGGGCCTGAAGATGTGTCTGTGCAGAGGCTTTGAGGAGGACAGGCAGCAGGCGGGGGCGAGAGCAGGCCCAGGGACCGGGCGTCCTGCCTGCTGCTTGCTGGAGGGTCCAGGCCTGCGGCTGGTGAGCCGGTGCCATGCCAGGGAAGCAGCGGGAGCCAGCTCCCAGTCTGAGGCATCCGGCACACCAGGACCATGGCGCTGATGCTCTTCTGTGCTTCTGGAAACTTTTACATCCCCAGCACTGCAAATATGGCAATGGTGGCATCTCTGTGAGGCCCGAGGACGTGACCCCAGGGGGGTGCACCGGCCTAGGCCCCTGCCAGACAAGGTTTTCTAAGGCTCAGAGGACCCAAAGGGAGGCTGAGCCTCAGACCCAGGTTGGCTGAAGGTCAATGACGCGGCCCAACGCTCACACACATCTCACAGAGAAGGACTCTGAGTAGAAGCCAAGTGGAAGGGAAAGCACATCTGGGACAATGAAATGACATTTCCACCTGCTTCTGACGACGTCTAAGGGCCAGGGAGGGGGGAAGGGAATGTCCTCAGCAAACCAGGTCTTCAATCGCTGTCAGAGCCCAGCCCTCAGAAAGCGCCCCGGCTCAGGGGGGCAGGGAGACTTAGTGAGACCCTGTCAGCGAACAGAACATAAACCGTGCATCTGGCAAGATGGGAATCCTGCGTCTGTGCCGTGACTAACAGATGTCAGCCGTGCGCGGCGGCCGGGGCCGGGCTCGGAGATGGCCTGCTCCGTGAGGATTTGCAGAGGGAGGAGCCGGGCTCCTGATCCCTTTGTTGTTAATAACGGGCCACGTCTGTGGGAACTGGTGAGAGGGAGACCCTGCACTGAGCGGTCTCCTCCCCATTCCTGCTGAGAATCCCGGGGCCGCTCTTACGCGGTCAGACCCCAGGCTGTCGGGGGGAGAGGCTCTGCATGTGTTGAGGGACCAGCCGCCCTGGGAAGAGCACTGGAATCAAGACTCCGGAGTCTGCACATGATGTGCCACTCAGGCCACCAGAACCAAGGGCCGCTCCTAAAACGAAGGGCCAGCTGCTTCCCACCCAGGGCCGTGACCCCCATCGTCTGCTCGGCAAGGCGCTCCCACCGGGTGTGGGCACAAGGCCAGGGGCAGCACAGGGCAGCACGGGGTAAGGACTCAGGGCTCGCAAACAGGCAGACCCGGCGGCCCGTCCTGGCTCTTCGACCGGCAGGCTGTGGCACCTCAGGTCGGAAGGTTCCTCCTGGAACCTCGGTTTCCCCCCTGCCTTCCGGGGGTCATAGAGATCACTTCCTGAATACACCAGTTGCACACGCACTTCCATCCCACGTTCGCGAGTTGAGACCCTAGCTTAGGACACCATGCGGCTTCCCGGGAGCGCCTGTCCCTCCCCTGTCCCTTAGAAGGCTCCTTCGGTGCTGCCCGGGTCACTCCTCCCTTCCACGCGCCCGCCCGACCTCCTCAGCCGGGCGTCCCGGCACACACCACAGTGCGCGGTGTGCCCATGTGCGTCCGTGTGCGTGTGCAGTGCCCAGCTGTGTGTGCCGTGGACATCCTGAGGGCCTAGAGTGCCTCCTGTTCATACTTATTGCGGGTTCAACTCAGGTCTAGTGAAAGCAGTCGACAGACTGGACAGCAGTCTTGTAGAAAATACAAGCTTTCACAGCACAACTCTGAGGTCCAGGGGTTCAGTGACAGCGTACAGAGGCCACCAAGGGAAATGGACAAGGGGGACTTCTAGGCACCACACCCCGGAGGCAACCGAAGCATATTTCAGTTTAGGAGTGGGTTCTTTTGTTTACAAAAATAACAGTGATAATGGTGATCATCATGATAGCCAGAAATCACTGGTTTAGGATAAATGGACCAAGACTCTTGAGGATTTGGGGAAGAAAGAGGCTTATTCTTCATGTGGTTCATCTTGTCCCTGACCATCTCTTTATGCAGTCAGAGCCACTATTTGTTTTTTAATTTAAAAAATTTTTTAAAGGTGTATTCATTTTTGAGAGACAGAGAGACAGAGTGCAAACGGGGGAGGAGCAGACAGAGAGGGAGACACAGAATCCGAAGCAGGCTCCGGGCCCCAAGCTGTCAGCACAGAGCCTGATGCGGGGCTTGAACCCACGAACCATTGAGATCATGACCTGAACCTAGGTTGGATGCTGAATCAACTGAGCCCCCCAGGTGCCCCAGTGAGAGCCGCTACTAACTGAATGCCCCTGTGGGCCCACCGGGCACGGGGCTTCGCATCAAGATGTCATTTCATTCCTCCTTTGGGACGGGCATGCCGGGCATGTGACCACACGGACTGCCCAATCTGTACTGACGTAAATCTACCTGTCCACTTCCCTCGCCTCGGCCACCATCATCTCTGGCCCGGTAACAGTCACAGCCTTCATGTCCCCACCTTCTCTTCCCCTAGCCCACGCTCCGTACAGTAGCCGGTGAGTTTTAAAGACTATACAGCTGACCCTTGAACTGCGGAGTGGGGTTGAACCCACTTACGTGTGGTTTTTTATTTTTAATAAATACAGTCCGATGCTGTAAGTGTATTTTCTTTACCTTAAAATGTTCTAAACATTTTCTTTTCTCTAGCTTACTTTATTGTGAGGTTATAGTACATGATGCAGATAACATACAAGTTACACGTCCATTGACTGCGTTGTCTGTAAGGCTTCCAGTCCATAGCAGGTTATTGGTGGTTAACTTTTTGGAGAGTCAGAAGTTATCTGTGGATTTCTGACTGCAGCAGGGGCTGCGCCCCTGACCCGTGTTGTTCACAGGTCAGCTGTGTATTAGATCCTGCACTTCCTGCTCCAAACACAAGCTTTCATTGGCCTTCCTTAGCTACCACCCCGCGGGCGACACGGGGCGTGGACCTGCGTGCGCACCCCCCCCCCCGAGTGTGCTCACCGCCCCGCGGGCTCCTGCCACACTGCTCTTTGAGTTGTGAATGCAGCGGGCCGTTGGGTCTGTAGCAGCTCGCCCCCTGAACGGGGGCGCCGCTCCTCATCCTTGGCAAGCGGATTCCTTCTCATTCCCTAGGTCTCAACTTCCTTGGAGAAAGATTCCCTGACCCCTTTAATAGGAAGCAGGTTGTTCCCATGGGCTGGGGGCTCAGTCGGTTCAGCATCTGACTTGGTTTTGGCCCAGGTCATGATCTCCCGATTCATGAGATCCAGCCCCACGTTGGGCTCTCTGGACAGCACTGAGCCTGCTTGAGATTCTCTCTCTTCCTCTCTCTTTGCCCCTCCTCCCCCCACCCTCGCTCTCAAAATAACTAACATTTAAAAACAAAGCAGGTTGCTCCCATAGAACTAACCTCAATTTGTTGTTGTTTTTTAAAATGTTTTTAAGTTTATTCATTTTGAGGGAGACAGCGTGCGTGCCCAAGAGGGGAGGGGTGGAGGGAGAGGGTGACCGAATCCCAGACAGGCTCCACGCTGTCCGGGCGGCAGCAGAGCCTGACTCGGGGCTCAGGCCCACCAACGGTGAGATCATGACCTGAGCCGAAATCAAGAGTCAGAAGCTGAACCAACCGAGCCTCCCGGGCGCCGGGGGACTAACCTTAATTTGAAATGAAATCCTTCTTTGCTTCCCTGTCCACCGTCTTCTGTCCCCTGAATCAGCTCTGGGAGTCACGGGGCCATGCTGACCCTGTTCCCCACCGCACCGCGCGCATCTCAGCAAGCCCGCGTAGCCGTTCATCAGAGAGCCCAGCAAAGGCTGACTGTTGGGAAAGAGGACTCGTGTTTTGGCGAACTTTGCAGGGTCCTTCTCACTTCCTGATGGTTGTGACTTAATTCTCACTTGTGGGGCTGGTAGGTGAGGCGCGGGACGCCTACCGTCTTGGCATGATGGTGTGGGATGGGGACGGCGGCGACCTTCCGATGGTCCTCTTCTGCAACCTACATCTCAGTGTGACTCAGGTTCAAGGAGGAAAACTCTCTTGCCTCGTGAAGCCTCACCGTAAGTGGACCTGGCCACACAAACAGTGAAGCACGGGTCACGCTGTCAGAAGTGGAAAGCTTGCGTCACGTAGCAGCACAACAAAGGGAAAAGGGGGCACCTTTTAGAGTCGTCTCTGTTTACCGCGTTAGGTGATGCCGCCTGGTCGGGACGCCCGGGCCTGTGTCTCCTGTAGTGATGCCGCCTGGTCGGGACGCCCTGGCCCGTGTCTCCGGTAGTGATGCCGCCTGGTCAGGATGCCTTGGCCCGTGTCTCTAGTAGTGATGCCGCCTGGTCGGGACGCCCTGGCCCGTGTCTCCGGTAGTGATGCCCGCCTGGTCGGGACGCCCTGGCCCGTGTCTCCGGTAGTGATGCCCGCCTGGTCGGGACGCCCTGGCCCGTGTCTCCAGTAGTGATGCCGCCTGGTCGGACGCCCTGGCCTGTGTCTCCGGTAGTGATGCCGCCTGGTCGGGACGCCCTGGCCCGTGTCTCCAGTACTGATGCCGCCTGGTTGGGACGCCCTGGCCTGTGTCTCTGGTAGTGATGCCGCCTGGTCGGGACGCCCTGGCCTGTGTCTCCGTTTACCGCGTTAGGTGATGCCACCTGGTCAGGACGCCCTGGCCCGTGTCTCCGGTAGTGATGCCCGCCTGGTCGGGACGCCCTGGCCCGTGTCTCCGGTAGTGATGCCCACCTGGTCAGGACGCCCTGGCCCGTGTCTCCGGTAGTGATGCCTGCCTGGTCGGGACGCCCTGGCCCGTGTCTCCGGTAGTGATGCCCACCTGGTCAGGATGCCCTGGCCTGTGTCTGTGGTGGGGGGTAACAGAGTTTGCAGAACAAAGGACGAAACCCCTCGGGCGGGGAAAGCAGCTCTCCCATGCTATGGATGAGGGACTGGGGCTCGCAGAGCCTGCCTGATCCCCAAGATCGCACAGGTAGGATGGGAGGGAGACGGATTTGAACCCGGGCTTTTCAGACTCCCCAGGGGGAGATGCAGTGCTCTGCCTTCACAGAGGACCGACTTCTCACAAGTGCTGAGCTTGGGAGCTGGATGGACACGGCTTCCGAGGAGACGGACTCTAACTCCCCAGCCTGCTCCGTGAGTGCTTGGCTGCGCCGGCTTCTTTAGAAGCGAAGTGTGGCTGCCGGCCTGAGGCTTCATGCTGGGGTCTGACGAGAACGAGAGGCGAAGGCCCCCCCGAGGCGGGGACGGCCAGGTCCAGTCCGAAGGAGCTGGCCGAGCTCCAAGGCCACCGGGGCGGTTTTAGCAGAGAGACTTTAAAACAAGCCAAAGCTTTCCTTTCCAGGGAGACTGCGTTTGCCCAGGCCCTTGTGTCCACGACGGCTCAGCGCCTCCCTGGGCCTGGCTGGCTGTGCGGGGCGGGGGCAGAGCCCCAGGCTGGGAGGCGCTGTGCCCACGTCGGGCACTGTGAGATGGCGGGCCCGTCCTTCACCTGAGGCAGAGGCTTAGTGGTTCTAACCCAGGAGGGCGTGAGGCAATCCTGCGGGCTGCCTGAGGGAGGTGAATGTCAGCGCGGTCACATGGTTCCCACGCACCCGCCTGTCAGATGCACGAGGAAGAATCACTCAAGCATGCTATGTCGCAAAAAAATGCAAATGCTCCTCAACCGTCTTTGGACAAAGATGTTCACACTGTCTCATGAAGGCTGCAGTGGGAGGGGACGTGTGTCACTATTTAGTGGCCGGTGTTGACCACCCCTTCCAGTGCTGGGGGACCAGCCTGTGTGTGACTCTCCGTGGTCTGCCTTCCCTGGGGTGTGGCCTCCCGGTGACAGGGATGGGACCTCAGCCAGTGGGAGGCGCCCCGCTGACTTCAGAGCCCGAGGCTGAGAGAAGCCGCATGCGCATCCCAGGCCTGACTGAGCCCGCGCCCTGGCTGGACCCCCCTCCCCCGCGGTCTGGCTCTGCGGGCTTCCGGCCCCTGCACAGAACTACCAGATACCCTTCGGACCCATCCTGACTCCGCCAGACAGAGAATCTGTCCTTCCGCCTTGATCTCAGCCCCGCTCGCTCTCCCCACGGCAATGACTGACTCATCTATGGACCTGTGTGTGGATCCTATTTTCTGCAACTGGAAAACATCAAGAACGCAGGTTTGCTCTGTCATTCACACCGGCTTCTCATCCCGCCCGGGGAAGGGGGCTGAGGGGTGGCGCGCAGTAGCAGAGCCGATTCTCCAGATTCTTGGCCTGCCCTGGGGGAGCTCCTGGCCTTCCTGGTTGGCAAATCTCCCCGAAAAGCAAGAAGGGCCGGGTTGGGGTGCCTGGGGGGCTCAGTCGGTTAACCTGACTCTTGATTTCGGCTCAGGTCATAACCTCACGATCTGTGAGTTTGAACCCCGCATTGGCTCTGTGCTGACGGGGTGGAACCTGCTTGGGGTCCTGTCTCCCTCTCTCTGTGCCCCTCCCCTGCTTGTGCTGGTTCACTTGCGTGTGCTTTCTCTCAAAAATAAATAACAATTAACTTCAAAGCAGAATAGGAAACTCCGAATACTATTTGCACCTGGAAACCAGTATGGACTCTAAAGTGGCCAGTCTCTCCCGGAGCTCCCAGGCTTGGATCTGTGCAGGTAAGCCTGGTGGGGCCGGTCTAGAAAGTTCCCTCCAACTGTTTATTTTTTTTCATGTTTTTTTAATGTCTCTTATTGATTTTTGAGACACAGAGAGAGACAGTGCTAGCCGGGGAGGGGCAGAGAGAGAGGGAGACAGAATCTGATGCAGGTTCCAGGCTCTGAGCTGTCAGCACAGAGCCTGACGCGGGGCTCGAACCCACCAACCGCGAGATCATGACCTGAGCCGAAGCCTGACGCTTAACTGACTGAGCCACCCAGGCGCCCCCAGCTCTGTTTATTAATAATCCTTCAAAAATCTGTCCATACTTCTAGGTATTCACTCAAATGTTTCATAAAGCACCCAGACCATAGCATAAAAAAAACCCCAACAAGTCCCCGGAAAATCACTAGATTTCCCTATGGGTGGAATTCACCACCACATTCCGTGGTTACAGATCAGACCGTTTCCTCCTCTCGCCCATGTTCCTGCTCCTTACTGCTGCAAGGGCACTTCCGGTTCCTTCCAAAGCCATCAGAATCTGGTACCTAATCTAAAATCTTGGGAAGCTCTGCCCAGTTTAAATTTGGTGGCTTGCCTCCATGGAAATTTCCCCTCAAATAGATGGCTGCCAGAGAGCCAGGCATTCAGAAGAGTCACGCAGGGAAGAACGCGTTTGTTCTAAAAAAATAAACCTTCCTACTCAGGAAAGATTTTTTTTCCTGCCAGGAAAGTTGAGAACAGGCTGTAGGACTTCATCTTAGCTCCTGGGCTGAAAAGGCGAAGTCCTGGAAAGGAGAGGAGGGGACCTTGTAGGTTCTGACGGGTGAGGGCTAAAGAAAAATGAGGGGAAATGAGAGCTTCTTCCGAAGAACTCTTGATAATGAAAACACCCCCACAGGGCTCAGAATGGACGGTAATGAATGGCAGTGGCATTCCGGGGGCGTCCGCTGACTCAGAGCCAACAATGGGGGTTAAGCGGTATCTCCACGGATCCCACAGCTCAGTGTTCTCAGCGCTGGCCGTGTGCAGGCTGATTGGTTTTTCGTCTACACAAGGGATTCCACCAGGAGAAAACCCGCTAAGTCACATCCCTTCGCTCCTCATTGGGGACACGGTGGTCTCCCCAAACACTCCTCACTTCGTGTATGTCTTTCATTTTGTATAACTTTTAAACCAGACCTGTGATGAGCGACGCATCACGGTCCCCTTCACTTCCCAGGTGAAGGTCCGAATTAGCAGAGAAGTGGCCTAAAGGCGGTGAGGAGAAGGCGAAAGGCAGCTCCCAGCACCCGGCTCGCACTCCCGCTGGAGGGGGAGACGCCGGAGCTATTCCAAGCCATCCTTTTTGGCTTCCATTCTGAAAACTAGTGCTGGACAGTTTCTCAGGGTGGACAGCGGAGTCAGCTCTGCACCTGGCAGCCCTTCCTCGGCCCGGAGCACGGAAAGCCCAACCCCTGTCACACCCTCCCCCGTCCCCGGGGCCACCTGCGGTCGGCACTGGCTGATGCCCTCGGCTCTGGCTCACCCCACACGGGAGCGGGACTGAGGGTTCCTTCCAGTCCCCAGAGACTTATTTTTTAAGGGTCTTATAAGAGTGGGCTTTGGTCCGATCCACATCTAACATTTGGACACGTGGTGCTTCCGTTGCTGGCGGAAAGTAAGTTGCCAGCCCTCTCTTTGTAGGGACGTCATTTCTAAGACCTTATCACATCTGTAAATCTGTCACGGCAACACCGGCTCTTCCAAGAATCCCTTGGGAGGAGGTGAATTCCAGGGAAGGAGATCAAAAATGTAGTGTCGCTGCCCAGCTCAGTGGCAAAACGCATTCACGGGCTGCTGCCTCGACCATTTCTATCGGCCTAGGATCCGAGTGTGGGGGTCCAGGATGCGCCTCCCCTCCCAACCTTTGAAAACCAGGAAAAGACAGCGCCATCCCAAGGCCGTGCTTCCCTCCAGCCTCGCCCGCACCCCCCCCCCCCACGCCTCCCGGCGGCCGCACCCGCTGGCCTTTGCGCAGGACAAGGGGGCAGAGAGGGAAAGAAGGTTGTAGGGCTTGGAGATTTGGATGTGACCGCCTGAAAGTTATTCAAAGCGCTTGTTTTTAAGATGCCTAGTGTTTATCCATGGAGCAACATGACTGGGGAGGCAGATGAGGTTTCAGGGAAAGGTCTGAGAAAGATAAAAATAATCTTGGCTTTCAGAGTGGAAATCCAAGCCCCGTCAAGGGTACTTCCAGACTGTTTTTCTTTGGCCGGCCATAGCAGGGCGCCTTCCCGTAGGGACGGCACAGCGGAGGACAATGCCAGCGCAAGAGCAGACTCAGAAGTCGTCCGTGGTCTTGGGTCCACCGCAAAGCCACCATCTTGGCTTGGAGGCCGCTTTACCCTCAAATTCGAGCACCAAGCCACCCAGATTCCCTCACCTCCCAAGAGGGCTGCCCTCGGGCTGGCTGACTCACCATCATCTCTTCCGGGTTCCCACTGGCTATCTCCACCACCCTCAGGGCGGCGTCCACCTTGACCTTGGCACGGGTCATGAACTGGATGACAGATGAACTGTCCTGGGGAGGAAAAACAGAACTCAGTGACCGAGTTTTTCAGTGTCAAGGGCTGGGCCTCAAAGTGGCAGGTAGAACCGAATTTCAAGATTCCATCCACGTGGGCCAGACAGAAATTTTATCCCTGAACTAGCCGCCCACCCCCGCGCCCCCACATCCACATAAACAGAGGCTCCGGGCCCTCTCCTGAGAGTTCCTTCATACTCTGGGGGATGCTGAAACGCTGAGGTTTTGCCCGTCGTCAATACAGGCGAGCCTGTGTGCTGTGGTTTCCAAGTGGAAGAGCCAGATATTTGGATATGGATATTGACATATTCACAAAGAGTAGAAAATAAATAAAGCTGTTTAACTGTGCACCACAAATCCAGGCTGGGCATTCCACGGAAGGCGTCTGATTTCTATTTCTCAAGCATCTTCCTGCTCTGACCACAACCCTCAAACCCTTCACATGAGTTACGTTTAACTCTTTCTTTACCCTTAAATGAGGCTGCCTGGTCTTGACCAACCATTTATCACGGAGGGAGGGTCCTGGATGGAGGGACGAGGAAGGGAAGCATCTGGCTTATAAATCAGGCTGTGGCTCGAAGAGCCAGGAGACCAGGGTGGGCGTGGGCACATCTGTGACTCGGGAGGAGCCCACCAGCCAGATGTGGTCAGAGGCCTCTGTGTGGGCTCAGATCCCGATAATGGGAAAATGGCCTCCAGGCAGGGATGGAGGAGGGATCCGGAGGAAGACGGGGCAAAAGTACGGCTCAGGGAAGGGTCAGAATCTCGAGCCAATGGTACAGACGGTGCTGCCGTGGCCGTGGGCGGAGGGGCAGCTCGGCTTCCGGTGGGGAAAGGGGACAGGCGGGCGACGGGGACAGTCGCTGCCCACCCGTGGGGTGGCCGGGCCCTGCCGCCAGGGGCCTTGCAGCACGCCCACCCCACCCCTCCGCCGGCCTGCCACAGCAGGAGCCACACATCCAACGACAGCTCTGACCCACTTCCGATACAACCCCCCCGGGTGAAAGAGGAGGACGCCCGCACAGAAAACAGTGCCCCCTCGTCTCTGCCAAAGACACCAGGGACCCCCTGGGGGGCGCCCAGGGATGCCACTCTGCATGCTCTCCTGGGAGCCATGCACTCTGACTGCTCCGTTTTCCAACAGCAATGAACCGATTTTCAACGCCCTGGGGAGCTTGTCACTGAATGGACCGCGCCCGTGAGCTCTCACCCGGCGGTAAATAACTGTGTGCAACTCATCGTTCACCAGTTTCAGAGTTTTGTAAATATGTGGTTTTGTGTGCGGGATGTACTGTGTCCGCAGTCTTGGGTATCCAGCACCTGGACACTCGCAGTCACGAGGAAAATAACAGTGATGATGGTGACGCTCAGGGTTAAGGGCGCAGCAGAGGAGAGCCCGCCCGGGACAGGCCCCTGTGGTCGGAGAGGCGCTCTCTCAGAGAAATCTGAATCCTCTGATAATGTAAAAAGTCAGACCCTGCATCTCAAAGGAAAACTTGTCAAGATCCAAACAATAAAACCTCAAATTCCCTTGCCTGGGGCTGGACCTTGAGGTCAAAGGAAAATAAACACCACTGAGGCCCCACAGACCACAGGGCTGGAGCGGCTCCATCCCAGAGGGAGGCGGGGGCTCCGGACCTGACTCGAGCTCAGTCCCCGAGGGAGGTCACGGTGGCTTGGCCTCAGGGGCCTGACGCTCTGCACTTCCAGCTCCGGGAGCCGCTGGGGCCCATCTGGTTCCGGGTCAGCCTCACCTTTGGCTCTCCTCTGCACCTGAAATCTCTGGTTTCTGCCGAAAGGGCAGTTTCAGGGACAGCGATCCTCCCACACCTACACAGGATGCCCCATAGCTGTCTCGGGGCGCAGACGGGACTGGACGGCCCTTGGGTACAGCAGTCAGGGGCACGTGCCCTTGGAAAGGGTCCCCACAGGCCACTGCCAGGGAGAGCGTGCAGGAGGCCAGGCCGCTGAGCTGCGAGGACGGAGGGCAGAAGCGCAGGGGCAGCCAGCACCCTCTGCGTGGAGCGTGAAGGGGGGGTCAGAAGGGCTTCCCTCCCGCCGTCCGGGCTTTACTGACCGTGGCCTGGGGCATGAACTTGCCAAGAATATGAACAGGGCAGGTAAGTCTACGGAATCCTGGTCTTTCAGCCTGACCCAGGGGACCCACGTTGGCAAGGCACTTCCTGCGATGCGGGGCTTCTAGACTCCCTTCTGGAACCACAGGATGGCCACTGGGACTCTAGCTCGTGCCTCGTCCACTCCCAGTGCTATCTTTTTTTTTTTTTTTAGGTTTATTTATTTTGAGAGAGTGAGAGATTGAGGGAGTGAGAGAGAATCCCAAGCACGCTCCTTGCGGACAGCACAGAGCTGATTCGGGGCTTGAACTCACGAATCTTGAGATCATGACCTGAGCTGAAACCAAGAGTCTCGCGCTTAACCGACCGAGCCACCGAGGAGGTGCGCCCTCCCCCGCCCTCCAACACCATCATTATGTTTTCTATAGGGAGAGGTGCAAAAGGGAAATACCGCTGTGAGAGCCCCAAACTGGCCCCAAACTGGCTTGCCTGCAAGGAAATGAGGAAAGGAGAATTGTGCACAGCTCTCCCGGGGTGGGTGTGGGGGGCTGCACCACCTACAGACGGGAACGTGGGCGAAACGTCTTGTTTCCCTCGTGCCTGTGACTTCTCAGGCTGCCGGCTACCGCCATGCCTAATTTAAAACTAGCATCGGAACGACTTTTCTAAAGATATTCATTCAGGTTGATGCTAACACACGCAGCTTTTCCAGAGGAAAAGGATAGAATCTCTGTGGCTAACATGCGGATTTTATTTTATCTTCCCAAGGGATTCTTTTTAGAGCAGCTTGTTGGATGTGGCCTTTCCAACTCAGCAGCTCTTAGGCTAAAATAAATCACAGTGAATTTGTATGACATTGTTTAAGAACCAATGATTCCCTGACTGAGGTATTTTTAAACGAACCACTTCTGATAAACTCATAAAAGCGAAGGGACCTGAAAATCACAAGCTGGACTCCCTGAAATAAACTGTCCTCTAAACAAAGGACCGGCAAACTGCCACCCGCGGGTCAAACCTGGCCCTCGGCCTGTTTTTGTAAATAAAGTTTTATTGGAACACAGCCACGCCCACTGATTTGAGTATTGTCTATGGCCGCTTTCACAAGACAAGGGCCAAGGTGAGCTGTGACACAAGACCGTATGGCCTGAAAAGCCAGAAATACCCACTACCGCCCTTCCCAGACAAGGTCTGCAGAGCCCAATCGGGCCTGGGTCCGCAGAGCAGTGCTGGTGGCCTCACTGGGAGCGTGTCAGAACTACAGGATCTAGACTCGGCCCCCAGGAATCTGCATTTTAACAAGGTCTCCAGGTGACTGGGATGCAAGCTGAGGGCAGAGAAACTTAAATGTGCAAACAAAACACCTGGGGACCTTGGTAAACTGAAGACGCTGATTCAGGAAGTCTCGGGTGGACCCCAAATTCTGCAGGTCTTTTCTTTTTGGATTCCACATTTCCAACACGCTCCCAAGTGCTGCTGACACGCTGGTCCTCAGACGGCACTTGGAGTAGCAAGTGTCCGTGTCCCCCCTTCCCTGCGCCCCCAGGACCGTCCAGCCGCAAATTACCAGCGGCGCTTGCCAGAAAAGTTCTAAAAGGGGCAGGCAGTGTTTCATGAGAAAGCCTGCCCCAATGCTTTTGTTTCTTTTTTTCATGGCTAGAGAACACGGTTTTCTTTTATTGTTTTAAACTATAACGGACTGCCGAGTGAGCGGACGCGCGGCGTCCAGTGCTTTTAAACACACCCGCAGAGTGTTAATTACCTTCTTCAGTATTTCTGTGTTCAGCAGCAGGTAGATGTCTATAGTACGACTTTCCTCTTTAGCAAGCGCGCTGAGGTTACAGTGCATGGTTAGGCAAGAAGTTCCCGGCTTTTCACAGTCCTGAGAAGGAAAATCAGAGAACCTTCAAACGGGATGAAGAACAAAGACAAACGCGCAGCAGTTTATGGAGGAGACTGGAGACCCCGGCAGAGGAATTCCAAAGGAAGACTGCAATCCTTCCTCTGGCCACCAGAGGGCAACGGAGGGATTTCCTGCCCCGCAGGCACCGGTCGGCCTTCGAGTCCAGGGACTGGAAACTTCAGTGGGAAAAAGCCCGCCCACTACTGGGCTGCGCTACCAAGACAGCGGATTTCACAAGGATAGATCCCTGTTTTCAGAAAGAAGCACATTTACATATTCCAAAAGCATCGTTATGAGTTTTGAACACAGGATGCGTTTCCTACATTCTGTCTTCTCTGCCTGTGCAGCGGCAGACACGGTTTCCCGCTCCTTTTCCAGGTAGAGCGGATTAGAGGGCTAAGAGGTCATGTGACTAAAGAAAACGGGAGGAAAGAAAAGCCCGTTTGGCCAAAGAAATACGTGAATCACCGGCAGAAACCTAAATTCCAAGTTTAACTTATAAAAGAGGAATTCTTCTGTTTTGTACGGTAAAATCCAAAATGCGCACACGGACCCGCACACTGTTTCACGGGCGGCCAAGACTGTCAGAGTTGTGTCTGTCACACTATAGGTACCACTGTACTAACAGCTCTAAGGGCTTTTAAAAATAGTGGTATCATCAGCACTAGGTAAGTTAAAACAAAACAGAACAAAAAAATATAAAACAACCCACACTCCAAGTGGAAAACAGTCCTACTTTTTTTTTTTTTAGGAAGAAAGAGAAAAAGGAAAGTGAGATGGGCCCATCCTGAAATAAGGAGCTAAAGAGATACAACCAAACATATGGGGAAGGAGGCTCTAGGAAAGCACACAACCCCCCTCCAACACCTTCACTTAAGAAAAATGGAGGTATGATTTACACAGAGTAGATGGAATAAATCTTAGGGTCCATCATGATACATTTTTCATGTTTATCCTGAGATCAAGGTGTAGAATCGTGCCCTCTCCTGGTGACGTTCCTTCAAACGTAGCCCCTCCCCTGACCTCCATCACTGTTGCTGGTCTTGCTGTGAAGTGTCACACTGTGTGCTCTGGCCCAGCTTCTGTCAGGCACTATGATGTCTGCGAAGTCCATCCACGCTGGCGCGTGGGGTAGTGTTCACGGCTCTGCAGTACTCTGGCACGTGCGGCTACACCACAATTGCGACCTGTTCTCCTGTCGATGCGGGTCTGGGCTGTTCCCAGCTTTTAGTTCTAAGAAGACTGCTGTAAACCCTGACTGTATCTTTCAGGGGACAAAATACTCATTTCTCTTGCGGGCACGCCTGGGGGCGGAGCTGCCGGGCCGCGGGATACAGAGGTTTGGTTTGGGGGGAGACTGCCCAGGAGTTTTCCCGAGCGGTCACAGAACCAGCGCGGTTGATTAGATTGATCCTAGTTGGAGAAATGTTTCACTCTGTGCGTGGTGGGTTGCAAAGATTTTCCCTTTGCCAGGCAATGGAATTTGGAATGTAAATCTAACACTGTGATTGAAACCTCAGGCTGAAAAGCAGGGATTGACCACAGTCCTTGCGACTTTAGACGTCAATGGATTAAAACCAGATCTGGGAACTAAGAAATGCCAAATAGAAAACCAGCCCCTCTATCTCACGCCTGCCTTCCTAGTGAGGACCACCCACGCGAACCCAGCCAGTACGCAAGTTCTTACCAAGACTTTTCTTCCAGATTTTGTGAAAAAGGCAAATATCGTATGGAAGATATTTTCTTGCTCTTGAGGGATGACGCAGGGGGTTGGGTTTTTTTGGAAAGAACAGTTTCCCTTCTCTTGGCCCACCTGAAAGTGAAAAGAAATCGGTCACGGGGGTCCATCCCAAGAATGAATTAAGCGCCGAATCCCTTTCTGCAAAGCCAGCGCTTTGCCCTTGTCCGCTCTCTAGAGGACAAGGTCGCCGCAGAGCTCCGGGCAGGAGCAGTGGCCCCAGTCGGGCCAGAGGGGCCCGAGTCCTGAAACACTGGGGAGGAGCTGGCTCGCGCCGTGGAGACGAACGGGGCTAGGAGACGGCAAGACGTGAGGGGCAGGGTAAACCTTATACCCCACGGCCTCCGAAGCACATTTATCCACCGCCTGGCGGCTGGTCTCGGAGTCGAGGGTTCGTGCCCTGTGTCTACGGGAGGAGACCGGGCTCCAGTTACGTCCTTGCCAACAGTCAGAGTCTAGAAGCCAGGTCTGAACCCAGGTCTTCTAAGACCAAGCCTTCATGCATGGTCCACTGCCAGAGATTTCCAAACCGTGTTCCCTGGAACCCCCCTGAGTCATCTCCCAGAGAGGAGAAGAGGCATCCAGCAGAACGTCTGTGGGCCCCACTCTGCTCCAACTAGGGTGTCAACCACCTATAATGTCCTTTAAAACCAGAGTTCTGCTACCAAAAAAAAAAAAAAAAAGAAAGAAAAAAAAAACCCAAACAGGCTGGGCAGCCACCACGCGGAGCCTCACGAGACCGTCCGTGCCATAAGCTCCTGGCCAGTCACCTGCTTCCGCTCCTGCTGAGCCACATTAAACACAACAAACCACAGCAACAGTGCAAGTCTTCCATGGTGGTTTCTTTAGGAACAACTTATTTTTGAGGTCGAAACTGAGGATATGTTGAAGAAAACAAAGACGTCTTTATGATCGTCATCACGTAAGTCTGCGGGTCGCTGGAGACTGGACATCACTGAAGGTCGAGTTGAAAAATGTGTGACTAGTGAGGACTGGGTTTGTAATCCCTTTCCCAACCAGAATCGTCTGTTTAAATCAAACTCTCTTATCTCTAACGCTCTCGAGGAGAACGCAGTGTGTTTGAATTCATTCAGGAATGTGTCAGGGGCCCCTGCGTGGCTCAGCAGCTGGAGCCTCCGCCTCTTGATTTTGGCTCAGGTCATGGTCTCATGGTTCGTGGGTTTAAGCCCCACATCGTGCTCTGTGCTGACGGTGCTGAGCCTGCTTGGGATTCTCTCTCTCTCCCCCTCTAGCTCTGCCCCTCCCCCTCTCAAACATTAAAAAAGAAAAAAGACTGTTTCAACTTCCCATTCATGGTAGGGAGCAAAACTCAACACTTTTACATAAAGAAACTTCTATCTTAAGCCAACAGTGCTAATAATCTTTTAATAACAAACTATAAAATAAGACCCCCAAATTTGCTGCATTAACCTCGATCTTACCTTTGGTCTAAACTCATATGCCAGGATTTACTACATATGTCTGAAAACAAGTAAGATGAAGGTCTATTCCTCAAATTAATTATTAGAAAACAGTGCTGCCTTTACAAATTTCTCTGAGTTTAGGACTTACTCTTTAAGAATGTGTCATTATTTGCTACTGTCTCACTCACTCTGTTTGAACCACAGAATCTGGGAAGATACATCAGCCTAAATCAGTCTCAATCAGTGCTCGTTTGGGCTGCTTTTAGAGGTCCCTAGAGTGAGTACAGCAAACTGTGAGAACTGTTTTAAAAATTATTTTTTAAATTATTTTTGAGAGACAGAGAGACACAGCATGAGCGGGGGAGGGTCAGACACAGAATCTGAAGTAGACTCCAACGCAGGGCTCGAACTCACAAACTGTGAGATCATGACCTGAGCCGAAGCCACATGCTTAACCCACTGAGCCACCCAGGTGCCCCTGTGTAACTATCTTAAAGCCCCTTTTAGAAAGCAAAACACAGGCTGCTTATGTCGTGAGGACCACAAACAATCACAAGACAAATGGGAAAAGCTGCGGCAATGTTATGCAAATGAGCATTTGCCTTTTGCAATAAAATTTCAACAAGAAGCTTGGGATCAAAAGGAACTGCATTTCCTGCGGCACCTGGCTGGCTCAGTGGGTAGAATATGCAACTCTTGATCTGGGGCTCATGAGTTTGAGCCCCATGTTGGGTGTAGAGAGAAGGTAAAAGTAAAGTCTTTAAGGGACGCCCGGGTGGCTTACTCTTGGTTTGGGCTCAGGTCACGATCTCGTGGTTTGTGCGTTTGAGCCCCACATCGGGGTCTGTACTGACAGCCCACAGCCTGCCTGGAATCCTTTCTTCCTCTCTCTGCCCCTCCCCTGCACTCAGGCACAGGCACGCACTCTTTCTCTCTCTGCAACTGCATAGTTGGGGTCAATATTCTAAGTCAATATTATCTAATTCATGTTTCTAACTTCTTTTGTCGAGGTAAAATTCATGTTCACTAACATGCCCAGATCCCAAGGGTGCAGTGTGATGGAGTCTGACAAATGAAATCACCCACATCACCACCGCCCCACTGAAGGTACAATCTGTCTCTCATTCCAGAAAGTTCCCTCTGGCCTCTTTCCAGTCCAGTCCCATCCCCTCCCTCCAAGCAACCCCAATTCTGATTTCTGTTAAGTTGGCCCGAAGAAGTGCTGGATGCACCCCATCGGGGAAGTGGGGGGCTGGGTTACACGTTTCGTTCACTGAGCGTCTGAGGATCTGCTCGCATTCTTAATCCCACTCGTTTCTCGTTCTGAGGCATCCCCCACTTAACCTGTCTTCTGGAGGGACCTTCGCTGGGAGGTCACTGGGAAACGGTCCTTCTGCAGGCCTGGGGAGGCACACAGCTCTGTGAGGGGACGCCGCCTGGCCCCACAACACGACACGTTGGTCCGGGTTTAGAGAAACAGGATCCCGGAGTCTTGTGGGATGCATCTGTCCCTAATCAAAATCAGGGATGGAGGCAGAGTTCCTCCTGGCTCTGTGAGCTGGTGCGTCGGGTCTCGAGGCTGGGGAGGACGTGCGGGACAGCCCCTACGCGGCAGGAAGCGGGGAACGGCCGGGCGGGGGAGGGGGCAGCAGCGGGAGTCGCAGTGTGGGCCTGGGGGTGGGGGGCTCAGAGCGTCCTGCTCCTCTTCCTCCGGGGGTCCTGGGACAGGGTGCCGCCAGTGATGTGACGTGATCCCACGTGACATCTGATCTGCCCTCAGAATCCAGAGAAGGGAAGTGGAGGCCGAGTCTGAGGTGAATGAAAATCTCAGCCAGTTGTGCTCCCGACTGTGGTTACACGGGAATCATTTCAATCGGGGAAAACGACATTTTTCTGGGAGGTTCCGGGGGGGGGGGTCCTCTTTCAAAGGGAGACTGAAGGTTGCTAGGTGCTGCATGGGTCTGGGTCTGGTCGCCTGCTCCTGCCACAGATGCTCCGTCAGCTAGAACTGAGCAGCTCCGTCCCTGTCCGGGTCCCAGAGGGAAGGAGTTTCCTACGTTGGGGAGGTTTGTGCACAACAGACGCAGTGACACGAACACTCGTGCGGCCCTTGCCGTGTGCGGGCTCTGGGTGCCCAGCACATGTGCGCTGGCGTGGTCCTCGCCCTGCGAGGGGAGTTTTATCACCATATCCATTTTACAGATGGAGAAACTGAGGCAAGAGGAGGCTGGATGACCGCCTGAGGTCTCTCAGCGAGCCGGCCGGCCGGCTCCAGAGCTGGAACTCATAACCATGTCCTGCCTCTCCCACAGAGGAGGCTGGGCTGGGGGGGCAGTCATGGCCGGGCGGAGGTTGGGGGCAGACCTTCCTGTCCCTACCTTGATCAAGGGGAAGAAAGCACTAGCCTGAAGTCTAGGAGGCCCAGATCCTTCATCCAGGCCCATTTCGGCCACTATGGCCAAAGAATGGCTCCTGGCCAGAGTGAGGGCGGTTCAAGTGCCTGCTGGCTGGGGGCAGGCTCTCCGGGCTGTCTTGGCCTGGAGGGGGACCAGAGCCTCCCGGAATGTGGTTTCCAGGAGGCACTTGGCCATCGCGCAGCTCCTTGGCCTCAACTGACAGATAAGGAACCAGCGGCCCGGAGTTTCAGGACCTGTCCAAGGTCATGTGACTGGCTGGCTGCTGGCGGCCAGAAGCACCGGGAAGGAATCCTTGGTGAGCCCTCGACAGTCCCTCCTAAGAGTTGCCAGTTAGGGTCTCCAGGGTCTCGGCATCCTTGTGCCAAATAGGGCGGTGGCCTAGGTGGTCGCTAAGGCTGTCTTCACGTGCTTTTTCCACACTTTGAGGACTACTGCGCCTTTCATAAGAACAGGGGCCACCTGATCTCGGTCGTGTAGGTAAGCAAACGCTGACACCCCACCCCCGGCTTGGTTATAGTCACCTTCTTTGCATACATATTCTTTAAATTTATTTTGGGAGGTAGGGGGAGAGACAGAGAAGGGAAGGGGGAAAATCTCAAGCAGGCTCGGCACTGTCCGCACAGAGCCTGGCGAGGGGCTGAATCTCATGAACTGTGAGGTCATGACCTGAGCTGGGATCAAGAGTCAGACGCTCATCCGACTGAGCCGCTCAGGTGCCCCCCCAACCCCACCTCCTTTGCTTAAAATCAAAGAGAAATACTGTTTTCTTCTTGCTTTGCAGACAATGCGAACACCATAGTGCTCATGTCCAACAGACTCATTTCTGTGGCCGGCCAGGGACTCTGCGGCCGCTGCCCCCTGCTCATGCCTGCCCACTCAGTTCGCATCTATTTTCCAGACTGAGTCCAAATGCTTCCCGTGACACGGCTGCTTATCTCCCAGGGCCCCTGGGAGCTGGAAGAACCCACATCTATCGGAATGTGGGTAATAGGTCTTCAGCAAACACACACAACCAGGACAGGCGATGCGGGCCGCGTGTCAAGGCTGGGTTCTGCCAAGGCGGCTAAGGGTCTTCTGCTGGCACGTGGCCCCTTTACTCCCCTCACCCGACCCCGAAGAAAACACTGTGTGAGTCAAAACCGAGAGCCGGCGGTGATCTGGGAAACTGTCAGGAGCCCAAGGACACTGCGCACATCACCGGACGGCAGAGTCCAAGTCAGCCTCGGTCACGAGTGTTCGTGGTCAGCACCCTCCAAGTCCCAGGCGTGTCTGAGGACCAAGTGCTTGGTCCACTCCGCATGGCCTGGCGAACCTCCCCTCGTGAAATACCGGGTTCAGTGTGTGAGTTGGGCGATGCTGCAGAAGAGACTCCGTCTTTTGTTCTGAACGTTACCATTCGAAGGAACGTCTAGAGCTTTTACTGAAGACGCTCCAGGCTGTGACGGTCTGAGCAAGGGGTTGGAGGAAACAAGCATTTCCACGTGTGGCCTCAGGAGAGGGGTCTGCACAGGGCACCTCCGAGTTGTTTGCTGACTGAGTTAGAGGGGGGACACGGGTCTCTCCTGGGCTCCCAGAACAGAGCTGCCCTAATGCAGCCCTTGTCCCGTGGCCTAGGGGGGGACAGAGAAGGCCTCCGATCTGTTTTCGGAGTCTCGTTCCCCAAGCGTATCACCCTCGAAACCAATTCCAGTTGCTCAAGGCCCTGTCCCGGGGCTGAGTTCACATGCAGACAGGAGTAACACCCGCTGGCGCGGGCACTGTTCTAAAAGCCGTGGCGGTGCCAGGGGGCTCAGCTGGTTAACGTCCAGCTCTTGATTTTGGCTCAAGTCATGATCTCATACTCACGAGATCAAGCCCCGAGCCGGGCTCTGCCCTGAGCGTGGAGCCTGCTTGGGATTCTCTCGGTCCCTCTCTGTGCCCCTCCCCCACTCATGCTTTCCCTTTCAAAATAAATAAACTTAGAAACCCCCCATCACCAGGTATGGCACATACCGCATCCTCACAGGACCCACGCACCGAGGCACCGCTCCTAGGAGGCCACCATATACTTTACTGTCCAAACCAGGATGTTTGTGAATGAAGTGGGAGAGTCGGTGAGACACAGACATGCGTCAGGGCTGTGCCAGGCAGAGTGGGAGGCTGGTCTCCTTAACATTCACCCCCACTTTATAGATGAGAAGACTGAGACCCAGAGAGGTTAAGGCGCCCGTCACACACCCGGCTCCTCTGACTGTGGGTGGGGCGCCATCTCCAAAGCTTTCCCCAGGACGCCCTTTCCAGGTTCTCCCTCTTTGGGCCCAGGCTGCAGGGCCTCCGTCCCCACCCCGGGCCCTAACCTCACTGTCCTCTCTCTCACAAGCCCTCAGAAATTTCTCCCTCTCCCAGAAGTTGGCCTGTCACGATCTGCATTCGTGACTCGGAGGAGGGGCTGCTTCACGTGGATCTTGGAAGAGAAAGAGAACTCCCAGAGAGCAAGGTGATGAGGGGAGGGCGGTTCCAGGCAGGGAGGCGCAGCGTGTGCGGAGGCAGAGGTGCGAGCCGCAGACATGATCCAGAGAGCGCCTATGAGCTCAACATGGCCCCAGCGCTGGGTGAACGTGGGGCGGAGTGGGAGGCAGGAGAGGTGGGCCTTGACACAGGGGAGGGTCCTGCAGACAGAGGTCAGATGCGGGTCACCCGGAAGACCATGAACAAGTCTCAGAATGAAGGAGCCACTTTTCCACCCGGGGCATGTGAGATCCAGGCTCAGGCACAGATGCCCCTTTCTACGTGGATCGGCCCCGTTCCGTGGCCGTCCTTCAGCTGGCGGGGGTCCCTGGCTGGATGTACAAGTGGACTGCCTTGAAAACAGCATACGGCCGATTAAAGAAAAACGGGGGTCAGATTAGCAGGGAGCAAACTCAATGGCGTTAACACTCCCTGGGAAAGACGCTTCGAGTCTTCGCCAACGTGGGTCTTAGATGAAGTCGGATTGGAGAACTGTGTTTACGGAACTGACTTGGATTAAAGAGGGCATAGGTTCATTTCTGAATAACATGTGTTTCACGTTAACTCACATTTATCTGTTAATCATTGACCCTGCGTTCTCTGTTACATCTTTGGGCCGCTTTTCTGTATCGTGTTACACCAATCACAGCTGATGGCAACTGAGTAAACATGACCCGTCCCCCGGCTCACCACCTGCTCCTCTGGATTCACACGCCCCTTGAGTTTGAAAACCCAGGGAATGTTTCAAATGCCTACTTTGCTAATTCAATTACCTGCTGCCTAATCTTGGAACCAAGTATCAGAAGATAATAAGCCGTTTTCTGCCACAGGAGGCTGAACCTTTACCACAGTGACTTTGCTATTTAATTTCAAGATTTGAAATAAAAACGGTACTCAGAAAATGTTTGAGAAATGACACCAACTGGCTGCTCAGCTGACCTGAGATGTTCACGAACAGAAAGAGAAATTAAAACGACACCCTTCCCATTCAGCAAAATATAAACCGTGATAGACTGTCTTCCCGCTAGATCTCTGTTAAGCCTTACGTTAGATCACGGTGCTACAATTCGCTACTGAGCGTTTCCTGGTTTCAACCAAAGAACAATAGAAGAGGATAATTTGCTAATAAATCCTAAATCAAATATTTTCACATATTACCAGTCATTGCAACTGTTTGTGAGAATACAGACCCAGGATAACGCAGAGGGGCTGCTCACAGTCTCCATTTATTTTTCCCTGATTTTTCGACGGCAATGACACTGTTTACCAGAAGAGCAGAGAAACTGCTAACCATCCTGGGTAGTTCCTCGTGAGAGATGGGCCTAGCCTGACGTTACTGATGGACTCGAAGGGGTGCAAGCACAGTTTTTGTGTGCGTGCATCCTTCCACGGAAAGGAAGGGCTTCTCAAAGGCGTCCTTTGGTAGACCCTCCGTGGGTACGGACTGATTCTTCTGCTTTGTGAAAAGGGCCTCCTTGTCGATCAGTCTGGTAAGTTCTGGTTTTCTGATATTTGCCTCTGTGTGTAGCTAGAGACTCCAACGTGTTCAGACAGACACACAGAAAGGACGAGCACTTTGCGGATCCCAACAACAGGAGGGAAGACAGCTCGAGGCTCCGGCTTCGGCCAGCCCCTCCAGCCGGTATCCCCAAACGAAGAGCATCCTCCGTTTCTGAACTGAGAAAGGTAAAGGAGGGCAGAGCAGCCACCCACAGAGCAACGGCCGCCTCTGAACCGGCAGAGCTGGGGATGGAGCGGGAAGCACGGGGCGTTTAGAAGGATCTGGTGTTTGGTTTTCCAGACCGGCAAAGACAGTTACTTTCAAAAAGACTGAAATGATCGTATGTTTCACTCCAGATGTCTCTTCTCTTTCTAATTAAAAATTATCTTCTAAATAAAATGCTTTCTTCTTGGGGCGCCTGGGTGGCTCAATCGGTTGAGCGTCCGACTTCGGCTTGGGTCATGATCTTGCTGTTTCTGAGTTCAAACCCCGAGTCGGGCTCTATGCTGACAGCTCAGAGCCTGGAGCCTGCTTCAGATTCTGTGTCTCCCTCTTTCTCTCTGCCCTCTCTTGCTCATGCTTTCTCTCTCTCTCTCAAAAATAAATAAACATGAAAAAATTTTTTTCTTCTTCCCACTCCCCCTTCAGCCCGCCCCAGCTCCCATCCCTCAAGGCCACCACCACCGTGAAGGTCAGGGTGTTACAGAGAACAAAGCTGAAACAGAAAATACAGGGGCAAAGCCCCCTTGAGCATAATCCAGCGTACAATTTGACCTCTGTCTGAGTCTGCCATTGTTTCACACAATATTTCACATCTTATGATAAAAGCCAATGATTTCCCCCTCACCAGCTCTAGCTAGGGTTTGGTGACAACATGGCATGTCCCCTCCAGTCCCCCGCCCTCTTCCTCTGGGCGTAGCCGGCCAACATGCTGGCTTGCCCACCGTGCAGGCCACTGCCAGGCCCGGTAACACAGAACTCGTCCACATTCAATCAGAGAAGGCCAGGTCTCCCGGTGAGGCCTGGGTCACGAGCACGGATGGTCCTACTGGAGGTAAGGGGACACAGATGGGAGAGTCCCCGAGGAGCAGTGACATTGAAGAATTTCCAGATGCGGTCAGATTCTCTTTAGTGAAAAGGCGAGACACAGATGCGTTATCTGAGCACGTGATGTGCATATGCCCAGAATGTTCTCCTTCCCCAGATAATGAAACACTTTGGAAACAGAACGATCTGTTGATGTGGCTAATGAGCCAGTCGGCAGCCCTCACACGGTTTGGGTCTGTTTGTTCAGATCCCGGGTCGAGCTCTTAGGCCCATCTGAGGGTCAGGAACACAGCCCAGCCCGTCCTCCACGAAAGCACACTGTAACATGCATGTTGATTCCAGAGTTCTCTCTGCACTGACTAAATGCATCACTTTATAATTATCCCTTCGCCAGCAAGCGGAGAACGGCCGTTTTCTGACTGTCTCACGTGTAGCCACCTGACCTCCCACACAACTTTGTGACAGTATATACGTCAGAGCCGTAAAATGAGAATCCTTAAGTCTGAAGTTTCAAGACCTCACATGTGGCCTAAGATGTGCTCTCGGTCCTCAGGAAGGAGAAGCGAGTGCAGGTGCCCCCGGGCGGCAGGGAGAGAGCCACTTCCCAGGTCCAGCCTTGCTGAGACACTTCTTCGGTCAGAAGGGACTCGGGGTGTGTGTCCAGGGGCCTTCCTGCTCTGAGCTTGGGAGCACCGCCGTCTGTGTGGGCGGTGTCCGGGACGGCCACGTGTTCCCGGGCCACGGCCCACAGGCTCAGTGTCCCCAGTGAGGTTTCCTGCTAGCGGCTCCGGTAACAAGCCGTCCCCCAGCAGTGACAGGGCTGCGTGTCATGTCACTTTTAAGGAACGAAGGAAAGTGAACTGCAGGATCACTCACTTCTGAGGCTGACCCGTGTCAGGGACCAGAACAGCCCTGACCCGAAGCAGGAGCGTTCCCTGGCCCACATGCCGGCGCCGGAGCCTGAGGCCAGAGATGCCCCAGCGCCAGGAGCAGGGACCCTGGGCTCCCTGATAAGCGGCGCTGCGGCCAGCAGGGAGCCGTCACTGCTGACCTGACTCACTGGCCCTGTCCCTGTGGTTAGAGCACAGCCTTGGGGCCACCGCTTGGACAGCCCGGCTGCGGGTCGCGCCCCTCCCAGAGGCTGCGGGCAGAAAGGAAGCTGCACAAAGAAACACACGCTTCTCCCTCCAGCCCAAACCGAAGCCGACTCAAGAGCCCAGGAACCTAACTCTCCTTCCAGAATTCCATCAGCCGCCTCCCCGCTCTTAAGTGTCTGGCTTCTGTTGAGAAAGAAAAAAAATCAAGCCACCCTAAACCTGACTCGTTTTAGGAACTTGACTCTTCACCTCACATTCAGATTTTTGCAGAACCAAGAAAAAAAAAAAAAAGGAAAAAAATGGTTGGAGGCCATTGCTGAGGTCAGGGGACTTGACTGTGTGTGTGAGAGAGAGAGAGAAGGAGCACGTTTTCACGACGTCAGAGAAAGTGGGGCTCGAGTTTGCTCTGATTCGGCCCCTTGTTCAAAGTTTCACCTTTTTCCTTGTTCCCACTTTAAAATTAAGGCAACCTCTGCCGTGAGTCAAGGGACGTTGCCAAAGCTTGGGGTTTCAACTCAACGCTAGCTTCCTGACTTTGCAGGACACGAGGTGCTCACCAGCTGTGCCACAGGGCGTGCGGGTGTCCAAGGACACACACCCTGTCCTCGGCAGGAAGAAATACTTAATGTTGATCCTGAAGAGTGGGTGTGGCCAATTCTTTCATTTACCGGAGCGCGTACTAGTCAGGGCACCAGATGCTGGAAACAAAGCAGCCGTGACTTTCTCGCCATGGTGTTTTCAGTCTTGTGGAAGAAGACAATCGTTAAATAGTAATTTCAGGCGGTGACAAGGACGTTGAAGAAAGTAACACAGAGGGACGGGATTGAGCAGATGGAGATTTGCAGCGCCAGCTAAGGTCATCAGGGACGAGATCAGGAAAAAAGGTGCGCTTCGGGCTCAGACCCACACTATGAGAAGGAGCCAGCCACACAAGGATCCGGGGGAAGACTCTTTCACAGCAGGGGCAGGTGCAAAGGCCCTGGGCAGGACTACGCAGGAAGGTATCCAGAAGGCCCGATGGAGGAGAGGATGTGTGAGAATAAGGTCTGGAGGAAAGAGTGGGCGTTCCATAGCCAGAGGGAAGGAAAGAACTGTTAGCGGGGCTGGAGGCCCAGGGACGCGAGGGGAGGGTGACAGGGATGTGCATGGAGCGTGACAGGGACGCTCGGGGAGGCTGAGTTGGCAGTCTTCACGGCCCAGTGTGGCTGGAAGACAAGGTCAGGGGTGGGGATACTGGAGGACGTGGCCTGGACGGAAGGTCATGCCGGGTTTCAGACCACATGGTTTTGACCATGAAGATCTCCTTGTGACTCTGCTGAGAACCCCGGGGCGTCCCTGAGAGTTAAGCAGGTGAGTTACACAAGTGGAAGGCAAGGCCTCAAATGGCAAACCAGGTCCTCAAGGAGAAGGAGGGCCATCCCCCCGGGCTCTGCGTCCTGGGTTTCTAGGCCTCGGATATCCGTTAGTAGGAGATCGCTGGTCTGACGCGGGACAAGCCTTCGCATTTCTGCAGAACAGCGGAGTGAAGGAGGGCGAGGAAAGCCACCGGCGCTCA
Source organism: Mungos mungo (assembly GCA_004023785.1). Classification (NCBI taxonomy): domain Eukaryota; kingdom Metazoa; phylum Chordata; class Mammalia; order Carnivora; family Herpestidae; genus Mungos; species Mungos mungo. The sequence continues at coordinate 38,768 of PISW01007162.1, forward strand.
CTCGGGGCAGCGGCACCCCCGGGCAAACCACGGGCTTGTTCAGTGCCGGCTTCGTTGCCAGGCTGCTTTACAGCACAGACCCGGCCGGTGTCCACGTCATGTGTGGCCCCCGGGGAGCGTGCTGCATGGGGGACTTCCTGTCGCAGTTCTCCTCCGAGAGGAACTGCGTGGCGGAGCCCAGCCCTCCTCCCCTGCGGACCGTGCAGCCTTACTGGGGACGCTGCGGCCAGCGGGCGAAGGGACCCGCTCTCCTGCTCCCCGGGGGAGGCCCAGGGGCACACGCAGGGCTCCCGGGGTCCCATCTGCACGGGGCCGGGGCTTCCCCGAGGCAACCAAAGACGGCGAAAAGCAAGGAGAGTTCGTTCTCAGGAAACAGACTGGCCAAGCATTCAGACGCAGAGATCGCTCCCCAACCTCCGGAGGAGCTCAGGTCCCCCGCCCTGGGGTCCGCCGACCTGCCCCGACCACTCCTCATACTGCACGCGTCCCCGCTGCTCATCCCCCGCCCGCGTCCTTCTCGATTCTCCACACCACTGACCGTCATGTCAGACATGACTAGCTCTTATTTATTACTGGTCTCTACCAAATGTAAGCTACGTGAGGGCTAGAAATTATTATTTTTGGTCTGTTTTATTTTTATTTCCCTGCAGCATCCCCGTGCTTGGCAGACGGTGGGACAAAGCATTTCCTGAATAAACGAATGAACGAATGTGTGGATAGAAGATGCCCCACGGCAGCCCTGCAGGGCAAGGGCGGTCATCCCCATTTTATAGACGGGGAAAGGGAAGCTCGGAGGATTTAAGTGACACGCTTTAGGCCAGGGCCTCCCAATATCAACGTGGAAGTGAATCACTGGCGATCTTGTTAAAACACAGATTCTGATTCAGCAGGTCTGGACGGAGCCTGAGGCTCCTCATTTCTCCAATTCTAACACCCAGGTAATCTGATGCGGTTCCAGCTCACATCCAGACGGGGGTCACGAGCCTTGTGGGGGGCTGTACAGCCTAGTCGTTAGGGGTGAACACTGACTGAGCGTCCGACTGCAGCTCAGGTCATGATCTCAGGGTCTGGGAATTCAAGCCCCGCGTCGGGCTCACTGCTGTCAGCACAGAGCCCGCCTCGGATCCTCTGTCCCCCTCGCGCCCCTCGCCGCCCCTCTCAAAAACAAACATAAAAAAAAGTGAACACTAACTTAGCCGCTTACAGCTCTGTGACTGGGGCACATCCCTGTGTCTCTGCTTCCTCGGCAAATTCCAATGAAGATTAAATTCACTGGTCCGGGAGAGTACTTGGTACATTGCTTCATCTGTAACAAGTTCTTCATAAAAATTATTATTTTTACTACTTTTTTCAAGCCTGAATCTCACAGCTCCCTCTCAGAATCCTTGTGGATTATTAGTTTCTACTTCACCAAAATAGAAAAAGCTTCCATTTATGCCGAGAACAATGTCATCTGTATCTACTGTCCAACAGAGATTTCTGCTGGATACATTTATGTGAGAATTTTGAGACGGGTTCCTAAAAGTGGAATTGCTGGTATTCATATTTTACAATCCGATAGTTACCGTCAAGTTGGTTTTTAAAAGTTGATTGATTATAGGGGCACGGGCTGAGAGAATCCCAAGCAGGCTCCACACTGTCAGTGCAGAGCCCAGAGCAGGGCTCAAACCCATGAACAGTGAGACCATGACCCAAGCTGAAACCAAGAGTTGGATGCTCAACCAACTGAGCCACCAAGCACCCCTCAAATCGCTTTTTATACCAACGGTATTTAGGAGTACCCATTTTTCCTCATCTTATCCAACAACGGATATTAACAATCTTTTAGATTTTTTCCAGGGTAACTGGGCAGGAACCTTATTTTCATTTGAGTTTACATTGCTCTGATCACTGGTGAGGCTAATGTTTGTCATTTATTTGCATTTGTTTTCTCTGTTTATTTGCCATGAAAACTTTTGTGAATTGCCTGTTCATATCCCTTCACCCATTGTTATAATTTTTGGCCTTTGCCTTATTGCTCCGAAGAAGACATATATATATTTGTCTGTCAACTATGCTGCAAATATACTCTCCCAAATATCTTTTAGTTTGTTTGGGGTGTTTTATGATCACACACAAGTATAACATGTTTATAGATTTAAATCTGTCAATCCTTTCTTTAAGGGTTCTGGATTTCATGATATGATTAGGAAGAAGAGCCTTCCCATCCAAAGAGTATGAAAATCGTCAGTACTTTCTGATAGTATTCCTTATTTACATATAACTTTCTAAGCCACCATTTTTTTCCCAGGGAGGTAGAGGTTTTCTGCGATTCTTTCCAAATGAACGGCCAGCTGTCTCCACATCTGTTATTGTGAAGGAGTCCATACATCTGTACTGTTTGGGACAATCATTTTATCAGATATTTTTTCTGCCCCTTCCTGTCCTCTTCTTCTGGAGCTCCAATTATGTGTTTTTATGTGTATATTTTATAGTGTCTAACAGGTCTCGGAGGCTTTGCTCCTTTTTCTGAAATTTTTCCCCTTTCTGTTCTTCAGATGGGATATTTCTACTGATCTTCAAGTTTGCTGATTCCTTGTCAGCTCAAATTTGCTACTGAGTCCCTCCAATGGATTTTTCATTTCAGGTATTTTACTTTCAACTCCAGAATTTCTGTTTGGCTCTTTTTACAATTTCCATCTTGTACTGACATTCTTTATCTGATGAGTCATTGTTATCATACTTTCCTTTAATTCTTTAAACATGGTTTCTTCTAGTTCTCTAAATAGTCACAATGGCTGCTGTGAAGTCCTTGATTGCAAAGTCCACCACCTGGGCTTCTCGAAGAGCGCTCCAGTGGACTCCTTTCCTCCCCTGCACACGTTTACCCTCTTCTTCACGTGCTTCACATGTGTATTTTTCTAAACTGAAAGTTTTAGATAAATACTGTGGCAACTCTGCGTTCTTACCTTTCTTTGGGAAAAGGTAGTTGTTACTTTTGTTGTGTTGCTTATTTAATGCCTTGTTGCATCTAATTCTGTGGAATCTGTTTCTCCTGCAAAGTGTTGTCTCTGATGTCTCTGCTCAGTACTTTTTTACACTTGTGTTATTTTTAAGCCTGGTTTCCTAGGGGTTGTGCTGGATCAGCACAGCCTAGTGATCAGCCAACAACTGGCCAGAGGCTGTACATAAGCACCCTGGTCTAGGCAGGCGTCCGCCCTTGGCCAGTGGACCGGCGTGTGGCTTGGGGAACACAAGGTCAGGCAGTTTATAAGCGGGCCCCAGCTTCCCTTTCTGCACTCACAAGGCTTCGGATTCAATTAAGTGATTACCCCACATTTCCTGGGGGCTAGTGACATTGTCATAGAGACACTTCTGTTTCTTTCTTTACAGCAAAAGTGATTCATTTCTTTTTAAAAGTTTTTAGTGTTTATTATTTTGAGAGAGAGAGCCAGTGAGCAGGGGAGGGGCAGAGAGAGAGGGAGACAGGCTCTGAGCTGTCGGCACAGCTTAACCGACTGAGCCACCAGGCGCCCCAGACTATGGGTCATTTTAAAAGTGTCTCTCTTATAAGTAACTTATGCTTGGATTAAAAAAAAAATCCAACCTAACAGCCCTGTCATTGGTGAGGGTATTTATTTCATTCACAGTTATTTGGATTATTGATATGTTTGGATTTATTCTTGCCATCGTGTTAGATATAAACGTGTGTATGTATTTTTTTCTTCATGAAATTTTTTAAAAATTTAAAAATTTTTAGCTTTTAGAAAGTGGGCACAAGCGGGGGCGGCGTCAGAGGGAGAGAATTGTAAGCAGGTTCTACGCTCAACATGGAGGCAGGCTCGGGGCTCAATCCTCAAACCCTGAGACACGACCTGAGCCCAAACCTAGGTCAGACGCTGAACTGACTGAGCCCCCGGGCGTCTCCATGCGTTCTTCTAAAATGCTTCTTCAGTGGTTTGGATGTCTTTGCTTTTAAGGTGTCACTAAAATTTTCATGTATTTGCATTTTTTATTTTATCAAAGTCTTGAGCTAATTGGTACAGAAACTTCTCCAAACGAGATAGGCATCTTGACTTACTTTCATTTCCATTTATCCTGCCTTCTAAGTCTTATCTTGAGATCATTTGGATCTCCATTTCACATTGGTATAAAATAATGGAATAATGGGTTTAACTGGCATTTTGGGGCCCTTTTGTGCTCTGTTATTGGAAAACCCCTCAACTTTCCAACCTGCTGCTTTGTTCTTAACGTCCACCACACGGCTCATATACTGAGGTTTTAGCTTAAGTGATCGGAAGTTTAAATGTACAAAACTCTAGCTTCTCTATTTCATGGAAACCCTGTCTTTTTGCTTGTCTCTGCAGATGTCAGCCGTGCTCATTCTCAAGTCTTCTGTTTGGTTTATTATTCTACCATCTGGTATGAGTTTTTCTTTTTTACAGCAGTCGGTACCTCTCTGTCCTGGGGTTGATGCTCCTCATTTAGTGAGCGTTTCTTGGTGGTCTGCGCATCATCTGTCTATTCTACTGATTGAGTCTGCCTCTGGTGACCGGGCAGTGCTCGGAGGAGGGGTGTGAAGTAGAATACAGTAGAAAACACACGAGCTCTGGAGCCGGCCAGACCTGGCGCAGACCCTTCTCTATTCCTGACCAGCTGTATGATGCTGGGCAAGTCTTTGAGACTTGCTTCCTCTACCGGGGACAATGACCCCCCGCCTCGCAGAGGTGCCGGATGGACTAAACTTGACAGTACACGAACACGGACCATGAAAGCCTCAGGACAGCAGTAAACGGTATGTCTTCTGTTCAGTTATTTAGGAGAAAGCTCTTCATTCTTTAGTCTTTGATCAAATGTGATCAAGTTAATGGTCCCAATGCCTCTCTCTTTAAGAAGCTTCTACAGATCATTCTAGGGGAAAGCAATTCAGTCCTCCATTTCCAAGCTCCTGGGTGGTCACTGGTATATCAGGTGCGTCTTTCCTTCAGAGGGAGACAGACTCCTCACAAGTCAGGTGAAGTTCCCAGATCATCGGACTCATTTTGGCAGAAACTAGATCTCGGGCAGCCCTGTCTGGTGTACCTGCATGGACATGGCGGGTGGGGGGTATAATTTACTAAGAAATATTCTAACGGATACTAGTATTGCTATCACATTGATGTCAGCATCCTAATGATGCCCTATGGCCAAGTGATTGATGTGTATCCTCAGAAAATCACCCCTTATTTCCACATTCTTTCACCTCCTGGAAATCAGGTCAGTTCCTTAGAATTGCTGTCCCAAAGCAAGGCCAGAGCTGGCCAGAGGGGTAAACCTCTTCCTTGGTTTTCTGGAACAGAGAACGGAATGGCATTTATCTAATAGCTCTAGAGTTCTTCAAAAGATCCAGACTTTCCCCTGGACTCCCGCCCGTTGTCCCCTGTGGACTGTCGCCATGACTTCCCGCCTTCTTGTACGTTTACAGGAGCTGAACCCCAAATCCTCCTCTTCCAGCACCAGGGAGCTGCCCACGGATAAGTTTTCAGTGTCAGCAAATAAAGCCTGAATCCTGAGACAAACCTCCCATCCCTGCCCTTGAACTTCACACATGGTGGATAGAACCTAACTGTGGAGTGGGACCACCACCCAGTTCCAGATGGTCTCCCCTTCGCAGGCCATGATGCCTGTGACCTGTGTGCTGACTGAGCTCCCGAGGCCCGTGCCCAGGGGCTCAGCTGTGCAGGGACCACCACAAAGTGAAGCTGTGACATGCTCCAGGCCAATCCCCATCCAGCTGGATGAGAGGCCGAATCCTCACTTCAAACGGAACTCCCTCCAAGGAGCAGTGCTTGCCTCACAAGGTGGTCCGGCCCCAGAAGCCTCTGCCCACAGGTCATTTACTGGCACCATCCATGGCGTGCGGTTTGACAGCCTCCGGGAGCAGGTGGCTGGCCTTCCCCGTTCCGAAGCCAGGAGAAACGAACGAGCAGGCCCATGGCGCACAGAAAGGATGTGCCCCGGAAGGTGCGAGGAGCTTACCGACTGCCACGGGAAATGACATCAGCCGCACTGCCCCGACATCTAGCTGCAGTGTACTCTGGAGAAGGGGTAGAGGGCAGCTGCCTCTGCCTATTCTGTGCAAGAGCTGGGCGCAGGGAACAGAGAGTCCGATACCGCCTCCACTGTACGCTTACAACCACTGACCCTTCCTTCAGTCTCCGAAGAGAAAACTCCCTGCACCAAGAATGATGTCCGAGCGGACGACGCTCCGAGCGTGCGGTGGGGGGGGCGTTTCTGGACCCGGGGAGCGGGCGGAGGGCTGGGGTCACCGATAGTATTGAGAGGGCCGGCAGACAGGAGCACACGTGACCTGCTGAGCGGAAGCCGCGCCCGCTGCTAGGGAGGAACACGGCGGCTTCTCTTCTCCTGGGTGAGCACGGCTCACAGCCGCGGGCACCTCACGGAGCACAGACAGAATGTCGCGGGGGAAGGAAGCGACGGAGCGGGCAGCTCGGGCGAGGGTGACCCGTTCCACATTCCACCCTCAGGACCCAAGAGGACAGCAGGGCTGGACACCACGCTCGCCATCCCTGATGCTCTCCCCACCTCCTGGGGGCTCCAATGTGTGACAGGCGGGGGCCTTGCTGCCCTGAGTGTCAAGCTATCAGTGGAGAGACTGTCCCTGGCTGGCTGGCTGGCCCTCACACGCCGCCACAAAGAGCAATGATTCCACGACTCTCAGTGTGACGGCACGCTGACTCGCTGGAGCGTCCTGCCCCAGTGACTCCCCGGAGAGCCCCCTCACGCCCGGCCACTTCAGACCGTGAGGCACTCGGAGGCAGTTTTTAACAGAATGGCTCTCTTCCTGAATTCATGCGGACAGACTAAACAGCTCTGTTTTACACTGTCGATGTTTTTCTTCCAGCCCACAAATATTTACTGAGCATCTCGGGCACATCAAGCATTGTACTAGGGCCGGAGACACCGCAGGGAGCAGAGAGAACCCTGGTTCTTACACGGTAGGGGGCCAGGAGGAAGCAGCCAAGCAGGCCAAACACAAAAATATAGGAATGTCAACTGGTACCAGTGAAGTAGGAACAGGACAGAGGCGCGAGGTGTGCCGGGACCCAGGCCGGCCGGGAAGGGTGTCACCAGGAAGGTGGTAGTTGAGGGCACCGCTGAAGGAGGTAAGCCAGCGGTCACTGGCTCCCTGCGGGAAGGTATCTGGGTAAAGATCAAGGGCAAGTCCTAGAGGTGGGAAGTGTCTGCTGTACTCTAGGACCAGCCAGGGACAGTGCGGCAGGAGTGGAGCGTGGTAAAGGAGGAGGAAGTGAGGTCAGAGAGCGACAGGAGACAGGCTGTGGGCCAGCTGGGGTGCTGGAAGATTTGGGGGTGGGACAGCCATCAGGGGGGTCTCAACTGAGGCTTAACATGACCGCACCCACATTTTGGAAGGCTCACTCTGCTGCTGGGCCGGGAGCAGACCACAGGGAAGGAAGCAGGGACACCAGTGAGCGCCTGCTGTGATAACCAAAGACAGAGGACGGTGCCTGGGGGTGGGGGGTGGCGGTGGAGGATACGAAGTGGTAACACGAGGATGTGCTGTGACGGTGGGGACATCAGGGCCGCCGGTGGACCAGCAGTGAAGTGTGGAGGAGAGGCGTCAAAGGACGATCCTTGGCGTCTGACCTGAATAGGAGCCTGAGCAGCCATGTGCGAAGATGGGGCAGGCCGGGGGAGGGGCGGGTTTGGGAAGGTGCCGCTGCGGGCTCAGATGTGGAGAAGATGGAGCTTTCTATCAGGCGTCCAGGTAGAGACGGCCCGAAGACAGTTAGCTATTGGAGTCTGGATCTCATGGGCGAAGTCTGGGCTGGACAGAAACATCTGATGTCTTCAGCACGCACTGAATACAAAGCCTGGGTAAGGTCCCTGAGATTGACCTTGAGCCCTACACGTGCTGGGGGATGAGGGGAGAAGCCAGTGAGAAAGGAGGAACCCAGGAGAGTGTTTCCAGGGCGTGGAGGGATGATCACATACTAGTTGTCAAACTGCTCCTTGAGATGAAATCTACAGTTGGCTTAGAATCAAGTGGACATGCATATTCTGTGTATAAACTTGAGTTTCAATCTACCATTTGGTCTTATGATCGAACCCTCTATCCCTGCAGGCCTCAGTGACCCTCTGAGAATCTTCATGAGGATTTGAGAATGTTCCCCTCAGAAAAGTGCAACCTTAGATACACCTAAGGCTGCCAGGGGTTCCCAGAACCAGAGAAGTCCATCCCAGAGGTCATGTTCATAATCAACCCTTCCCCAACCCCAGAGAGGTCTTGTGGCATTAACCAAACTGTGTTGATGCAGAAATTCAGGTGTCGGGGGTTCCTGGCTTCTTCAGGTTATGTTTCTAAAGGCTGGAATGAGTTAAACTTTCTGGGTCCTCGGGGCAGAGGCAAAATGTGAACAGGCAGGTTCGAGTCTGAAGGCCAGAGCGACGGGAAGCGAGAACTCACCGTCATCTCCTGGACCTGAAACATTTCGGCACCTCCAGCTGACAGTCGGTTGGGGAAAGCCATACTGACCGAGGACGCGGGGAGGGTGCTCGGCCCGGTGTTGTAGACCTGCGGGAGTGAGACGCACAGGGTGAGTTTTAGCAGAAACACAGATCTTCATCTCATGGCGTGCCGTAGATTCTCCCACTGAGACTGCAGGCTTTGGGATCCAGAAGGTCAGGACTTCAAGGGTCCTGATATTGAATAATGGCACGTTTTAATGAAACAAATCCTCTTGACATGCATTTTAAGCACCCCCAAACTTCCAGATCACATTATTCCCTTCAGCATGTTTTTGTCTTCTTCCTGCTAAAAATTGTGTTTCTTTTTACATGCCTAGGAATTACTCATATGCCATTACACTTGGTGGGAATATAAACACAGTCCAGCCCAGTGGTTCTCAAACGTTAGCGTCCAGCAGAATAATCTTAACATACACTGGGGGAGAGGCCTGCCCGGAGTCTCCGAAGTAGATGTGCTGGGGGGAGGGGAAGCTGGTGAGGGGGTTTACGGATGTTCGTTTCTAGTAAGTTCCCAGAAGACGCTGATGCTACTGGCTGTATTTTGAGACGCGCTGATCTGGTCCAATTTGCAGTAGCCAAGAAGAAGTAGTGGATTTCCCCCCAAACCAAATGATATAGTTTACAGAAGGGGCTGTTCTTCCTAAGCCACCCGGCTGATAGGTTCCTCGGTAATTTACAGCTAATCTCCTGCTAATCCTGTTTAAGGACATGGTGTACCGCTTTTCCCCCCAGCCCTGGGTCCTGTGAAACTCCTCCCCTGATAGCCCTGTTTCCTGTCCCCAGTGTCCATCGTGTCCGAAGAAATGACAGGAAAGACAGGTGCCACAAAGAGACAGATAAGGAAAGGAGATGGAGAAAAGGCTGAGAATGAAACTCAAGGAAGAAATGGAATGTGAAGGAAAATACAGAAGATGGGTAGATGTGTAGAGACAGCAAGCAGATTAGTGGTTGCTTGGGGCCAGGGTAGGGGCCTCCAGAGATGTCCCTGTCCCCACATCCCTGGAACCAAATTGTGAACCCGCTACATGGCAGGGGGGTCTAAGGTTGCTAACCACTGTCCGTTAAGATGAAGAGATCACGGCGGACTATTTAGGTGGGTGTAATGTAGCCACCAGAGTCCTCATACAGGGAAGAGGGAGACGGTCAGAAGCAGGGAGGGGAGGTGAGGAAGACTCGGCTGGCCATGGCCGGGTTTGAAGACGCAGATGACCATGAGTCAAAGAAATGCAGCAGCGTCTGGAAGCTGGAAAAGCTGAGGCCGAGTCTCCCTGAGCAGCTTCAGAGAGGAACAGAGCCCTGCTGATACCTTGATTTTTGCCCAGTGAGACCCATTTTGAACTTCTGAACTCTGGAACTATACGGTAATAAATTTATGTTGTTTCCAGCCACTGGGTGTGCGGTGATTTCTTACTGCCGCAGCAGAAACCTAACATGGGGAGTGACTGCTCACGAGCAGGGAGCTCCTTTCTTGGGTGACGAAAATGCTCCAAAAAGAGGTTATCATGATGGCTGCGCAATTCTGCAAACACTAAAACTCAGTAACCTGTACACTGCAGACGGGCCGACGTCAAGGTAGGAGAGTGATATGTCAGCAAAGACGTTACTGCTTTAAAAGGCGTGGGCACGATCAGGAGAGAGAAGCAGCTTCAGCGCCGCTCTGCGCCTGGCGACTACGGCCAGCGATCAGGGACTCGCGGCGTCTCCGGATCTGGGGTCGGAAGGGCAGTGCCGGTGGGGGGGGGGGGGGAAGGCACATCTAGCCAGGTCTTCACACACGACAGAACGTGTGAGGATCTAGCCTCGGCCAGCTCTTCCCTAGAAAACTGTGTGCTCATTTTTTGGGCAATAGTTACTTCTGCTTCAAACCACCAAGACACGACAGAGTCCTTGCCAACTCCTGATTCAAAAAGAACAAAATTCACCAAAGACAACAACCCCAAGACACAAGAAAAGGAAGGAATAGCTAACCACAACTGAAATAACTGATTTGAAGCAAAACTCAAGAGCACAGAGTTGAAAAGACAACTACTGAGTTGCCGGGAAACCCCAAGGACAGCAGGAGGCGGGGGAGGGAAGAGGAAGGGGCGTCGCGCTGCCTCCCCCGCTGGACGGGCGGGCGGGCCCTCCTGCGTCTGCTTCTCCGCCGACCTTCTCGCGTGGTAGCTGCACACCTTCCCACCTTTAGTTTTCAGGTGAGAAAAACGATAAATTCTTGACCAAAAAACCCTGCCTCTTAGTGGTCAGCAGATGACTGTGTTTCTGTTATGAGAACTGACGGAAGGCAGAGAGCAGCCCAAGACTAGTGTTTCTGCCTTTCTCCGATCTGCATCTGCAGCGAAGCCTTTGAACAGTTAGTAGCTCCTTGAATAATAGCTTTTACAAGACAGAAAGCCCACTGTCCGTGGAAAGTCTCTGCCCTTCCTCAGGAGGGCGCTGCCAGAATGAGGAAACACAGAATGGACTTAGCCACATTCCTGCTCTTACCCTCTCCCCAGCTCTGTCTCTTCAGCATTATGACCCTCAGCCTGGTCAGGGGCCTTCCTACGTTTCAGTCATAACAGTGGCGTTTATATCAGAAAACGAGTCATCAGAGCGTTCCCCAGGGAACCGTGCCCTTCTAATCAGTGACCCACACTATCCATCTTTCGGGCCCAGTCACCTCTCTCAATCCTGAACGGAACGCTGTGTGTTCCTCGGGCAACTGAAAATCAAGAGATTTATCTCCCCCCTTCTCTGCCCGTATCCTACGTCAGCTCGGCTGTGAAGAAAGCTTTCTGCGTGAAGACCAAACTTTAAGCTCCCTGTAAAAATGCCTTCAGAGAAACACGACTTAACCACATGCCCTCAGACCCACTGATCTTTCTTTCATTGTGGAGGGGGGACAAGGACATTTCTGGAGCTTCAGCAGAACTCCGATTCTTTCTCAGCTTCTCTTCTAACACCTATGCCCTCTTCATCAATGGTGTGTGTCGTCTGAACCCTCTGAATCATTCACCGGCTGTGTCTTTTGTTGTAAGACACCTCCAAACCTCCAGGAACGGGTAAGTAAAGTGATTTACGTAAAATGAAATCACTGCATCTGGTCTTTATCTGTTTGCTATCTAATTACAACAAGCAATGGAGAAAAAGAAACTAATTCTGAGGAGCAATTCAGAAACACAGGCCCCGTTCACAGCAGGCGCTGTGAGGTCTAAAGAGCCGGTCTAACCACATCGTTTCCTCTTCCCTGGAAACTAAGCACAGGGTGTGACAGGAGGGGCTTCGCTGGCCAGGAGGCGCCTCTTCTCTGAGCTGGGGACATGTGTCCTCCGTCACGGTCTCAGAGGTCTCTCACCTGGGACAACACTTCAGAGAGAGGAAGACCACTGTCAGTGAGGGCCCACGAAAGTCTTGCTACCTCGTTCTCTGGACCCACCCCCATGATCACTTCTCACCCCTTCGGGCCACCTAGGAGTGGCCATGGGGAAAGAAAATAGTAATTTGTGGTCACGGCGGTCGGTGCCAGACCAGGAAGCCATCTTCTCCGGGGGGAGGAAGGGGGTGAGGCCAGAGACAGCCCTAGCAGTGGGAATGGAGGGATGTGGGGCGCAGGTTCCAGTGCGCCACGGGCACCATGGGTGAGCCAAGTCCGTCTCCCTCCACTCCGTCCGCAGCTCCTGGTGGGGTGCCTGGCCACATGGGGCTGTCCCGCTGGAGCCCGGCCAGCGTTTGCCAGCTGAGGAGAGCAGACTGGATGAGGCCAGGGTCTCTCTAGCCTAACATGCAAAGATGCTCGTGTTGAACGGTACTGGCCTGGGAACTGATGCGTCACAGCGAGGGTCAGCGTGGCCTGTAGGTGACATCTGCCTGCACCTGTTTTTGGCATGGCCTACAAGCTACGGATGGTTTTACATTGTTAAATAGTTGGGGGGAAAAATATATATATATGTGAGTAACATTTCACGACGTACGAAGATAACGCAAACCAAACCTCCGTGCCCAGAACCAGAGTTCCGTTACGCACTGTGGTTGGTTGCGCACTGCAGCAGCTTCGCTGAACAGCGGCTACAGACGCTGCACGGCCCACAGATCCCAAAACGCTTATGCGCTGGCCCTCCGCAGGAAATGGCTGCCCACCCTGGTCTGGAGAAAACAAGAGCTCCTTACAACGTCCACGGTCCACGCCAGGGGGCCCACTGAAAACGGGGCGTCTACACCCGGGGAGAGCGTGAGCATGCGGCCTCCCACGGGGAGCTTGTGCGTTCCCACACCGCTCTGCTCCTGAATGGCTGGCCCTCCGTGGGGGGGGGGTGGGCTCCAGGCCGAGTCAGCATGAAGAACCCCAGGAAAAAGGGGAGGCAGCAAATGCACGAGGCTGCCCTGCCCAGAAGCTGAATAGTGATGGAGAACTCACAGGACCCTTCGGGGCCATTTGGGCTGGGGTGCTGGCCAGAGGCCTTCTTGGGGAAAGCTGGTGTCTATCATGCCGTTCTCCAAGTGTTGAAAAGCAGGGGGGTCTACACAGCAGACAGGGAAGGGATTGATTCTGTGTGGTTACAGGAAACACACACACACACACACACACACACACACACACACACACACACACACACACACCCCACTCTAGCCAAGTAGGCTGGGACATGTTTCTCCCGGAAAGAGCCTAGTTCTTTAGCTGCTTCTCAGTAGACGACCCATCTCGTGGGCCCTTCCGCGGGCCCCAGTGACAGAGGTGGTCCCAGGGGTGGTACCTGCAGGGTGATGTTGAGGGGCTGGAAGTGACACTCCATGTCATCCAGCTGAATGAAGTTGGAAGCATCCACGGACTCGCCGTACACAAAGGACGTCGGAGACATGACTCTGAAAGACGAAAGCATTTAATCCGTCGTCACAAACCTCAGTCAAGTGGCCCCTGGTCACACCTGTCCTGACGACCCAAGCCTCTGTCTCTATTTTATCTAGAACCTCGCCCCCTCCAGCGTCTTCCCCACACCCGTCCCTTCTGGAGTTGTTACTTCCTTGGCCCATAAATGGACACAGCCAGACTTGAGTTTTCCTAAACAGAAGGTTCTGGGAATGTCTTGCCTCGGAGTAAATCAATAAACTACACACACAAACATGTACTGAGATCATGTTTCTGAAGAACACAGTGCAGCGTGGAGTTCAGGGTTGTTTTCAGACAGATCAAAAAATTATACACGTTCTGTTCTATCATTTGAAAAACATTTTGTGGGTTCAGGAAGAATATGACAAGCTGTTAAGAAATAAATATAAATGAATGATATCTCTGGCATCCTACCCCCCGCCCTGACAAATTCATCAAAAAAACAGAAGTGTCAGACTCCCCAAAATACTAGAAATTAGGCTTTACAAACGGAGTCTGTTCAATGATAGCATTTTTCTTCAGATTTCAAACAGAGGCTACTTAAGATGTGGTTAAAAGTCAAGCTCAGCCTGTCATGATGTCGTCCACACTGTCCGTGTGAACAAAGCCCGAGAGGAAACCAAGCCCGGACTCACTTGGATGGATCCTAGATGAGGTTCTAGAAGCCACTCACTTGCCCGGACACGGGAACGTAAGGTTTCTGGTACCAAATCTGAACGGACAGCAGCGCATCTACTTTCAACTCAAGTGTGTTATTTTAGAAATGTAGTGAGTTCCTGGCGTTATCAAATGGCAAGAACTGACTCCTTTAAAGGAGCCGTGTTTTAGTTCCTGGAAAGGTCAGAGGTGGGCTCGCGTGTGTGACTGACGGCTTCAGCGGGGCCGTTAACGCCTGGACAGTGTGGCCTCCTGGGGTCTGATGACAGGATCGAGTACTTTCTCTTCGCTCCCCAAGTACTTTCTCTTCGTTCGGGCCATGTTCTCACCGAGCCTCTGATGAGGCAAGTAAACAAATGGAGGGGGTGAAAAATAGAACAGAGGCAAACCTATGCTAACTTGCAAATCTATTCCCCTGGTGCCTCCGGGGTCTGAAAAGCCTGACAAGGTCAGAGGTCAGATGCCGCACGCCCAGGGCTTGGCCCAGGCGCCCCGTGGCCTGCGGGTCCTTGTGGAATGGCCCTTCCACAACGCATTCACGTTCCCACGTGGGCCAGGGCCGAGACCCAGCGGCGCTTGGAAGTGAAAACCGGGAAACTCAACGTCTGGAAAGCTCAGCTTGCCTCTGGGGCAGGGGCTCGGCGGGCCCTCACTGGGTCTACACTTGACTGTGCTGATCCCTTTCTGCCATCAGGGAGTTATGTGCTCTGTTTTCTGAAGCCAGAAGCAGGGGCTGAGTTCTCATTTTTCTTGGCCTGGGGTGGCTTAGGGTCCCCGCGGCCCACAGCCCTGCCTTGCGATGCCAGCAACGCCGAGTGGCTGTGGACGTCCCCCTGGGCAGATGGCGGGCCCCGGGAATGGTCCTTGCCCGTTCCAGACCAGCACGGACGTTAGGCAGCCGCCGTTGTCTCCGAAGGGGCTAACAGAAACACGCAAAGTGGGCGCTGTGAGGCTAATCAGAAAGGTGAGCCAGCGGGGGCTGTTGGGACAAAGCTGGCTGTCACCTCTGGCCCAGCGGCTTTCTGCTGAGATTTGAATCCCAGGCATCATGACACTCGGGAGGGGAGGGTGCCGGGAAAACACACACATCAAGGTGTACGGAATGCCTGGAGAAATTACCGGGCTTAACCTCGTCGTCAAACTTCTTGTGTGCCCCGCGGGTGGGTGGGTAGCCGGGGGCGGGGAGAAAACAGGGAGGGGGGCGGGCACGAGCCAGTAGCTCAGGCCTCGCCCTGCATTTCAAAGCCGGGGAGAACGGAGCAGGCGGGCCCCGGACACCCGGCTCCCCACGCAGACACGAGCCAGGCACGGCGTCCCATCACAGGGCCCTCTGTGCTCTGCCGCCCCGGCCACTCACCCGGTGATGGACGTGTCCACTTCGTGCATCAGCGGCACCGTCAGCGTGAGCGTGTTGTCGTGTAGGGACTCGGAGCGCTCCACGTTGCCGCTGTACGGGAAGGAGGGGGGAGAGCTGGTCAGTGCTCCTGAGTTAGACCTCAATCTGTCACCCTCCAAGGGCTGACTGCACCTTCCGTGCCCCCAGTTTTGTTGCTGGCCCCTGCACAGAGTGCCCCACAGCTGTGCTGCCCCAGCCGTGACCCCCTTCCGACGTTGTGAGTGTGCACTACGCTGGGGAGGTGACCCCCGGGGACTGCAGTCGGGAGTGGAGGAGGGAGACAGGGAAGGGAAGGAACACGGAGAGGGCACGTGGTCCAGGAGGTCTGTGACGCATTGGGCTTGGGCTCACCAGCCTGGGACATCAAGGAGGCAGCATGGAACACCCCCCCCCAATCTTCCCAGGGAGGTGGGCCTTTATCCATGGGCCCTGAGACCTCCAGGCGTTCAGGTGAGTGGGCTCTGGCCAGAGAGGGCCTCGGCAGAGCGCCAGGTGCCGGGAGCTGAGAGGCGGCCAGGGGAGGGCCGAGTGGTGACGGCTGGGCCCCAGCGGGGCGCGCTTCTTGTGTGAGTGCTGTTCCCTGAGTCGGCCGCCGGCAGGGTGAGGGCACCGTGGCCCGGAAGGGGTTTGCGGACTTGTGGGCTCTTTCTCCCCTGGGTGTCTCACCCACCGTCCACCGACAGCCGAGCCTGGGAGAGAGGCCCTGGCTGATCCGGTCGTGAAAAAGATCACGGGGGTGCCCCCTCTAGACTCCTGGCTGCGGTCTGTCCACACACAGGTGTCCCCTGTGAGGTGACAGAGGGGAGTGTTGTGAGATCTTTCTGGAAAGGGGAGTGCAAGGACACGGATGCTGTTGGGCGGCCCCTTGGTGCCGGGCACAATGCAGAGCAGGATCCCACCCGGCCAAAGGGGGGCCCTAGAAGGAGGGGCCTGCCCGCCTCCGGCTGGCCGGTAGCGGCGCGGACGGGACCCATGGCCAACCAGCTCAGTCTCTCAAACTGGGGCTTTTCCGTGGTGATTTCTTCTCCAAGTCTGATACCAGATTTGGGAGGTTGCAGAGAGGAGAGAAAGAAGAGGAGGGAAGGGAGGGAAGGGAGAAGAGAGAAGAGCGAGCTTGCTTTCACTGTTTTGTTACATCTCCAAAATGACTGGCTCTACCACGTGGCCCGAGTGGGGGGTCCCAGCTGGAAGCCAAGTTCACCCTCAGGGGTGGAGGGTGGAATGCAGTAGCCCCAAGCCCTGCTGAGGTTTGGGCACAGCCACCAGCCGTCCCCAGCCCCCAGCCCGGTTCCCTGAAGGTGTGCCGGAGTTCCTGCTGCTCCCAAGCTTCCTCTCCCACCAGCGTGCTAAATGCAACAATACTTAAATAGCAGTCCGCACCCCCTCTCCTTTCTCCTATTGTTCTGAAACAATGGTGCTCTGTGACTCTGACCCCTGACTCCTCATCTGTCTCCTGCAGACTGGTGACATCCATCACTCAGAGGATCAGGTACCCCCCTGGCCTTTCCTTCCCCAGGGGCGGTGAACGCCTTGGAGTCATTGCTAGAGGCCGACCAGGCTGCAGAGCGGATGGGACAGGGACGCCCTGGCCCGCACCCTCCCCACACCCAGCATCCTGCCAGGCTGAGTAATGGGTTCCGGAGGGAAGTGCCACCCCTCGCCCCGCCGTCTGTCCCGCCACCTGTGGCTGCGGCGGCTGAGGCCCAGCAGCCTCATCTGTCATCGGCTGACTGCTCCGGATGGAGCCAAGTTGAAAAGTTGAGGTACAGAGGTCAGACATCAAAAGGCTTCCTGTCACTCTGCGAGCTGGTGACTTGGGGTGACCCGAGCGTTCCCAGGGTCTGCAGGGCCAGGCCGCGGAGAGAGCTGGAGGACTGCTTAGCCTCAACTTTACGCCCCCTAAGTCCACAAGTGGGCAGGAGCGCTTCGAAGGGTGGTGATGGGAGGAATGACCTATTGACATTTTAACTGTGGCTTTCAAGATAAGGGGCTTTAAGGATCTTTCAGTCCCAGCAGGGGGTCAAGTGCCCAGGCATCTCTGGGGCAGTAAGACCGGTTTTTCTCCAACATCTGGCAAGAAATGAGTGCCTGCTACATTCTGCGGCACATCTGACATAGGATCCGGCCTCCCTAACACTCGTGATTCAAACGCTAGAAGATTCTATTTCAACTACGTAAGCTGTGGCTACTGGTGTCCCCTGATGGAAGGCAGCAGCCAATGCATGAAGGTGGATGTTCTTGATTAGTGAGTTACTGGCATTTTCTTGGGTGCCCGGCACCGCATCTGGTAAGCAGCACACGCTCCGTAGATGCTTGCCGAGTGGAGCTGCGCCAGCGAGGGCCGGCGACCCCAGCGGTCCCCGGCCTGGCGGCTTGTTACAATCCCCCGACGAGACCCTTTCAAAATGCCGACGCCGAGATCTCAGAGATCTCACGCACACCAGCAGACGTGAACTCTGCAGGATGGACCAGGCGCTTCAATGGGCACGGCCGGAGTCTCCGGACACGTGATTCTAACGGAGCTGTCGCTGACACTCCAGGGTGGGGTGGGAGGCAGGTGGAGTTTCCTCTTTTTGACAAGGGAGGTCGCTTCCACAGCATTTATTTCCTGCCCGAATGTTCCTTCCCAGGAGCGCGACTGCCCCAGGTGGAGAGGGCGCCCTGATGGATCTGCCCCGCCACAGACGGTGTGCTGTAGATCCAAGCCCCAGCGGAGAAGGAGAATTTCCACGTTTGATGGGCCATTTGCCTCCCTTTATTAAATTCACCAATCTAGTGCTCTGTGGGCCAACTGTTGCACACGGCACTTCTGCTTCGAAACCTTTCTGCCTACGGAACGGAGTGCAGACGTTCTGAGCTCCTGCACCTCCCACGGCCCAGCCGCTCTCCTCTGTGGGTGCATCTTCCCCAGCCTTTGGCAGAGAGCGCTCACGGATCCCCAGCCCCCGTCGTGCCCACCCGCACGGGCGTCCGACTCTCCACATTGTGCCTCTGTGTCCTCAGCCCGAAAACACGCTCCTCTGGCAGATGTCAACCCCAGGGAACCTTCTGGGTCCTAGCGATGGGAACAAGTCCATCTTCTCTAGGTTTTTTTTATGTATTTCTAGATCACAGGCATATTTTATGTGAACGTCAATGATATGATCTTCACATTTCTATTAGATCGCAGTCACGTTTTATGTGAATGCGAATTACGTGATCTTCAAATGGTATGCGTAAGGAACAGCCAAGTCTCACACAATTTCAAGGCTTGCAAGACTAGCCAATCGCCATCTGTGCTGAACGGCCAGTACGCCAGGGCACGGACCCCCTGCCGGGCGAGGAGGCGGCGCAGGACTTCTGGGCTGGCCGGGCTAGACCTTAACAATCACTGCTGTTAGCATGGACTTACTTTTTACACGTGCTTAGTGTTTGTTCAGCAAGTCCCACCAGGGCTGAACCAAGGGCCAGACAGTCATGGCCTCTGGGCGGAAGCTGGACACAATAACACGAGGTAAAGGGAGCCAAATAAACATTGTGATGTGCTGCGCTCTTACTGGGAGAGAGAAGATTCTCCAAAATACAGGTGATAATGCTAGAAGAAATACAGAAAGCAGCACTGCAGCCAATATACGCGACCTGCGGCTGTGGACGGAGGGCTCTGAAAACGTGTGGTTCTGGCAGCCAGTCCTCCTCAGGGGAAAGTGAAGCCGAACGCTGTGAGCTTTAAATAACACGGAGCCCGAGGGAGGCCTCGAATGCAAAGGGCAGCAGTTCGCAGCTCGGGGATGGACTGCTGGTCTGACCTGCTGGGGACCCTCCTGAGCTCCCCAAACGCCCACCGGCCAGAGAGGGAGGGGGTACCTGAGGGCAAAGCCACTAGTGAGGGGCCAGCACTGGCCTGCAGAGAATTGAAAGATTCAGGGCTTGGAAAGAGTCTCAGTCCGAGATTCTGGGGAATTGGTGTTTCTGTGAAAATTCAAGATTCCATCAGGGGTGAGTATGATAGGATGCTCGCTCTACGCACGTTTTTGGCTGGGGTGTAAAAGATGCCAAGATTCAGAGGAAAGCACCAGACCAGGATTCACGACGGCGGGGGGCAAAAATCCAAGCTGAAACGTCAAGGATGTAATAGCAGAGAAAGGAGGATTTCTGGAGAAACAGCTGTTGGAGAGAGGTGCTTGCGGTGGGGGGGGGGGGGTCCGCCCTTGACGTCTTCGGGGCCCCTCGGTCAGCACCGTCGGGGGTCGCAGGGGAAGGTGAGGAGAGTGGACATGATGGGTCCAGAGGCCGTCAGGGCAGAGGCCACTGAGTGGGAATATACTTGAGAGCCAGTATGGGGTCACCTTGGGTGCTGTCCCCGAGGGCATGGCGAAAACCGTCACTTTAATCAAGTTTTGACTATTTCAGGGGACACCTTTGTTACAGGCTTGTGAATTTGCTGTGAGGCTTGAAGTGACAGAGGCCTGAGGCCCAAGGCGGCACAGGACTGTCCCGGGACCTCCTGGGCCACAGCAAGTTCAAGAATTGTTCAGAAGACAAGGGTAGTAAAGGTGCTGGTGGTTATCAGGGCTAAAGCAGCCCCTCCAATGAGGGGAACTGACAGGTGCCCGCAGCAATACGGCTGGGTCGTGCAGCCAGACCCACTGGCTGGATGAAAAGGCTAACAGTTTCCGCGACCATGAGGCTGGGGTGACAGGGAGAGGCGTTCCTCGAGGGAGGAAGAGGGCTAATGATGCTCTGTTTTGTATCAGAGCCCAGTGACTACAGCAGCGGCTCACAGGGGAGCGGCCCTTCCTGGGTTTATCCCTGGGACCCTCCTAGGCCAGGGAAAGCACCAACCGCCCCGAGCAGGCTTAAAGAGAGCACAGGACAAGAAGAAGATGCTTTAGGAGCGCCACGACTGCTCCGTGCTTGCTGGATGAGTCCCACCGACGTGCCGTAGCCATTTGCTCATTATCTGTCCCCCTGAGAGGAGGGACTGTGCCCATGTCTCACACAGCGCCTGGCTTGCGGAGGTGCTCAGACACCTGCAGACTGCAGGAGCGAAGCGTGCGTGCCCTCCACCAGCTCCTCTCCCCTCCCCTGCAGGACGCTGCATGTCTGCCTCCGCCCCTAGCGGGAGCCTCCGCCTCACTCACCCAGAACCCTCTCAGCCCCAGCCTGGCCCTGCCCCACGGCAGCCGCCGGACACGGCGTGTGGGGTGGGCAGATGGTCCACAGCAGGACTCCTTGCTCTGCTGGGGGCCGGTGACAAGGCAGAGGTGGGGCCTCTGCCCCCCCCCCCCCTGCCCCCGCCGTGCAGCACGGCACCCCATGGGGCTCATCTGAAGACCCCGGGAAATGTCATTGTCTAGAATTTGGAACGTGGATGAGGGGCTCCTTCTCAGCTCCTGCGGGCGTTCTCCTCACAGGAAGGCTTGGGTGGAACATGGTCAAAGGTGACCATGCAGGAGGGGGGCGGGACGGGCTTTAGTTTCACAGAGCTGAGCCCGCTGCCTCACTCTGCCCCCCAGGTTGTGCGGGTCTTCCGGTCCGAACCCCGGGCTCCACCGAGCACCTTTCCCGGGCCGACTCAGCTCCTGCCTGCTCACTCGGTGTCTGGCCTTCCGTTTTCCTGGCCTCTGTTAGCCGTGCAAGTTCCTCGTTTTGTTTTCTCATCTTTTTCAGCGGTCGTTGCCTGACCTTGGCCTTCAGGGTATGTGGTTCGGATCTCCGGACCACCTCCAGGACGGAAACAGGATTTGTGGTGTGAACACCTGTTTGGAGGTGAAGGCAACTACGGATGGACATGACAACCGGACGCCACGCCTGACCCTTGGCCGGACTGGGGACCGGTGGGAGGTGGTAACAAGCCACTGGGACGCCGGCACGCTGGAGCCCGGGCAGCTGGATTTGCTGACTCTCTGTGGTTATTTAAGAGAAAGGCCTCCTCCTTGGGACCTGCATGCCGCAGCCCCTATGGGAAGGGGGCATGTCTCCTGCAACTTACTTTCAGGTGCTTAAGGAAAAAAAATACACAAGTGTGGACGCGGGGCAATGCTGGGCAAAGGCATGTGGGAGTTCCTTGAATTGTACTTTGCAGCATTTCCGCTAAGTTTAAAAAATCATTTCCAAAATAAGAAAATTCAAATCACAAAGGGAGCCTTGGGTATCCACCCCACAGCCCAATCAACGCTGGTTTCCTACTCACCCGCCTCAACACCCCTCCTTCCCTCCAGCCGTCAGCCGAGGCCACCCTCGTGGACCTGTGGACCCCAAGGCCCTCTCAGGCTGCGGACATGCTGGAGGGGGAGGGGCGGGAGCACTCTGCTGAGGGGAGGAGCCACCCCGCCCTGACTATCCGCCCACAAGTTTTCAGGGATCAGCCCTCTCTTGAGGAGTAGGTCCTGGGGCCTCTGAGGACAGGCGTGGCCAGGCCCTCAGCGCTCTCCCCCTGCAGCAAGGAATGCAGGGGTAGGCTCAGGAGAAGCGGCAGACTCTGACGGTTTGCAAGCTCACCTCTCCTGGTCTGTCTGTCCCTGGCTGTGAAAGTCATTACCACCGACGGGATGACCCCAGAGAGTCCGAGCTCAGTCTGGCCCGGCAGCCCGTAGGCAGGACTAGACGAGCACCAGCCCTGAGGGGTCTGGCCCCACGCCGCAGTCTGGGGCTGCTCACGGTTTCTCCCTCCTCGGCCTCCTGAGCGTCATCAAAGCACGGCCAGGGCAGGTCCTGTCCTTGCCCCATAAACCTTTATCTTGGAAGAGAAAAATGAAACCCGCTTACCTCTGAGCAGTGACGATGAAGCTAAGAACTTCCTCTTCCCCCGACAGGTGGCTGGTGTCAAAGATCACGCTGAAGTCATACTAGGGGAGGAGAGGGGGACATCTGGGGTCAGCAAGCATTCTGAGCTTAGGCGCTACGGTCTCCTCAAGGTCATGAGCTCCGGAAGCTCCTTTGCAAGACAAGCTTTATTTCTTGCGTGTGTCTTTCTGATCGCCAGGCCGGAGGTGCAGCTTTGGCGACAAAACCAAGCCCGGGGTGTGCTCTGGGGAGAGGCACGTTGTCCTTTTCAGCAGCTCAGGCTCCCTAGGCCTGCACGCCTGTCCCTTAAGCCAGGCGCCTTTCTAAATACCTCTCACCACCTTCCCGAAGTTTGCAATGTCTGCGTATCAGGTCACCTGTGTCATTTACTTGGTACTTTCACTGCCTTACTCTTTTTGTTTAAAGACTATTTTCTTAAGTTTATTTGGAGAGAGAGTGGTGGGGGAGGGACAGAGAGAGAGAGAGAGAGAGAGAGAGTCCCAAGCAGGCGCCATGTTGTTAGCAAGGAGCCCAACGCAGGGGTTGGTCTCATACCCTGAGCTGAAATCGAGAGGCGGATGCTTAACTGACTGAGCCCCCAGGGGTCCGTAAGGCTACTTTAGAAGGAAAATCTCTGTCACGATCACAGATGGGAATCGGGGTCACTTGCCACTAAGAGAAGACTGTCATAAAAATAAATGAAAACAAGCATTCTGTCGCCAGCTGAAGGCTCTGAGCCTAAGGCCCACCCCGTGCTGGTAAGAGGGAGACGAACAGGTGAGTGGGAGGCCCTGTTGGGGGACGTCTTCCTGCACGTGATTAGGGAGAGAGGGCGCTGACCAGGTGATGACTGCCTCACGGTCAGAGTCAGTGTCGTGAGCGCAGTGTCCCTGTTTTGCCTAAAATGATCCCAGGAGCCGCCACCATCCTCTCAGGTACCCCGGTGGTGAGCGCCCTGGGACCTGGGAAGGCTGCCGGGAGCAAATGGCCTTCACTGCGTGCACACTGGGCGTTTGTGGGAATGTGGGAGGGACCTCTGGGGAAGGCTCATGATGCCAGGCTCTACCACAAAATATGTGATCTTGGCCAAGACATTCAATCTCTTTGCATTTCAACAAAAAGAGGTTGGACAAAATAATTTCTTTAATCTTTATTTTTGAGAGACAGAGAGAGAGAGAGAGAGAGCGAGAGAGCGAGTGAGCACACAGGCAGGGGAGGGGCAGAGAGAGAAGGAGACACAGAATCTGAAGCAGGCCCTAGGCTCTGAGCTGTCAGCACAGAGCCCGATGTGGGGCTCGAACTCATGGACCACGAGACGATGACTTAAGCTGAAGTTGGATGCTTCACTGACTGAGCCACCCCAGCAACCCTGGACAAAACGGTTCTTAAGTTCCATCAAGCTCTGAGAGTCTATGATTACTTAGTATCGAAGTATTCGGGTCCCTTTATGACTCATGCGAGGCACTGGTCTAACTTTGCAACGTGACTCCACTGCACTAAAGGCCACCGGGGAGTAACGGACACTGGACCGTCAAATCCAGGGCACACTGGACGTCCCTCTTTAGACAGAAATTTCTGCCGCAGCAGGGGCTGTCCGTTTCCAGGGAGGGGGGCGTGGAGAAGGGGCAGGCAGCAGAGCTGGAGGCCACGGAGGAGGGGAAAGTCAAGGGTCTTACCCCAGCACAGATTCAGAACTGGCGGAAGATTGGGACTCACCACACTAAAGAGCCAGGTGAGGTGAGAAGCCCAAACCAGAGCCGAGGGCCTGGGAGAACGGAGGGCCAACGCCCGGGCAGCCTGGTCATGGGAGACAGAGACCCACGGCCTAAGAGTGAGCTGCCCGGTGGGTCATGAGGCTCCGAGGAGGCCTGCAGCCGGCTGGGCCACGGGATCTCAGGCACAGGGAGGGCCTGCCGGCATGGAGAGAAGCAGTTCCTGTCCTCGTCTTCTCCAGGGACTCACTCCCAGGCCCCCTGTCTCCAGGTTAGGGTCGCTACGGTTTAAACCTCTGTACATGGGAGGAAGGCAGCGGCATTACCAAGCTGGGAAAAAATCCAACTTTCCAACGTTCGCACTTCTGCTGGTTCCCACGACTATTCTGAGAGTTAATGAGTCCTGACAAAATGACTGCTTCCGAGTTCAGTGCGGCCTTGTATTCACCGTGTGCATGTCCAGGGCCGCCCCCCCTTGACGGTCAGCGATCCTGGGCCCGCACGTGGGAGCGATGCCAGGCTCCCTCTACAACCGTCTCTCTAACTAGCATGACACGCCTAGGTTCGAGTCGGGACACGGGCTGGATTTTATCCTGAAATGGCAACGGTTACGGCTTTGCGACTGAGCCCATTTCCTGTCGCTGGAAAGACTTCGGTTAAATGTGTGTGCGGCGGTGCTGTGGGTGCTGCGGGTGTGGACGGGGCAGTCGTGGCCAGGGTTCGGGCCCTCCTCCTCCTCCTCGCCCTACCGGAGTCTACCGGGACGTGGCTGGGGTTTGGCCCGCCATTTGTAACCCCCTTTCTAAGGGCAGTCACTGCGTCCCTTCTCCGGGGACGAGTGAGGACAGAGGGAGGATGAGCAGGGAGTGGGTTAGAAACCACAGATGTAAGAGCCACGACGGTTTGGAGCAGGCCCGTTCGGTGAGACTGGAGGGCGAGTGGGATTTGCTAGGAAAAAAGCAAACCTTCTTACTCATTTGTTCTGCAAGACGGTAGCTGCTGGGGCCAAAATGCTTTGGAGATTAAAACAATTTGATTCTGTGACACAGGCCGGGGGGTAGGATTACATTTTCACTCTTTTGTAGGGGGGATGTTCGGCAAAGGAATACAAAATTTCCTTCAAATCATAGCAGGCAAGATAGCTTCCATTTCAAAAGGCAGACTTGATCTTTTAGATTCTAGTTTTGGTTCCAAAAATCACATCTTCTATGTATCTCTGCATATTCTTATCATGCTGGCATATGCCAGAATGTTCCATGAATGTTTGGAAATACTGGACCATGACCACATTATTGTTTGAGCTCTGAACATTTGGGTCCTTATAAACACCAAAGTGACTCTAACTTCTTTTACTTCAAAAATAAACCGCAATCCTATCATTTATGTTTTAAGAATTTTATGGGCACCTGTGGCTCAGTCAGTTAAGCGTCCGACTTCAGCTCAGGTCCTGATCTCACAGTTCGTGGGTTCTAGCCCCGTGTGAGGCTCTGTGATGACAGCTCAGGGCCTGGAGCCTGCTCAGATTCTGTGTCTCCCTCTCTCGCTGCCCCTCCCCGCTCTCAAAATAAATACTTAAAAAAAAACATGAATTTTAAGGGACTCTTCAGAAAATTTTGAGAGCCCAGGGGAGTGACAGTCAGAACTGCAGGTCACTAGCCCAGACCACATTTCTGTGGTGTCACTCTCACAGTGGCACGGAATGTTCCAGAGAAAGATGTTCAAGGCCCACCAGACAGTGCTTGCCGAAGTACCAAGGCCACGGCGCGTCTCTCACATCTGCAGTACGTTGTGTGCCTCAAAGTGGAGAGGCGGGTGCCCAGGGCCCCTGCCGCGTGCACCTGGAGCAGGCTGCTGGGGGTGGGAGCCTGGTGTGGCCACCGCCCGAGGCAGGGCTGTGGCGGGAGGCTGAGGGTGGGGGGTGCGCTGACAGGGCAGGTGACCGGTGGCAAGGGCTGGGGGTCTCCCGCGAAGGGAGTGTCCCGGATGTGCCCCTTACCTTGGACTTGGACCTCATGAAAGGAAATCCCACGCTGCACTTGAGGAAGTCTGATTCCAGCAGTTCACAGGAAATGCCCATGTCCTCCTGAAAGAGAAAAAGCATCAGTGGATGGGCTGCTGTGTGCACAGACGTGTGGACGTGGCCTCTGAGAGGCGCATGGAGACCTGAGCGAACCCGGGCCTTCTTGGGGGCGGCTCCCAGGCCCCAGGCCCAGGCCCCAGCCCTCCCCCGGTGGCCCGGCCTGCCCACGGGCTCCTGGGAAGGGACGCAGGTGCACAGGAGATTCTTAGCTAATGTTTCGGTGCTCTCCTGGTGACCTGGACCAGGCCGCCTCCAAAAATTTGGAGTGAAGACGGCCGAGTCGTCTTTCTGGACGCTTTCTCTTAAGCCCACACTCTAATCCTGCCTTTGGAGACCTTGCCAGTTTTAGAAAGACCAACTCTAGGGACACTACACACCAAGGGGGTGTGTGAGGGCCGAGCGGGTCCCCTGCCAGTCTTCCCCGGTACCAGGGCAGCGGGAGTTTCCTCGGGTAGCCCACCGGGGCTGGACTCCCCAGGGGGGCATGTGATAACCAGGAGGGGGTCCTGGGGAGCTGCCGTCTCTCCACGGGGACACATGTCCACAACACACGGAGGCCAGGAGGCTCTCAGAACCCTCAGGCTCCAGCTTCCTGAAGCCGAATCAAGACTTCCAAGGGGACACGCACGCTGCGGATTCTGGAGAAGGAAAAGGCAAGGAACTAACACTTGCTGTGTGTCTAGAAGCCAGGACACCGAGGTTCAGGGAGTTCGG
Organism: Mungos mungo; assembly: GCA_004023785.1. Lineage (NCBI taxonomy): Eukaryota > Metazoa > Chordata > Mammalia > Carnivora > Herpestidae > Mungos > Mungos mungo. The sequence goes on from PISW01007162.1 coordinate 65,485, forward strand.
TGCCTTCCCCACGGCCGTTCTCGGTGCAGTCTGAAGCCCGTCTCCCTCTGCACTGCACAGCTCTGATTCCCTCCAGGGAACGGGCACACGCATTACTATTCTACAAACGCCCTTTACCTGGCTTCATTCCGGCACCTGTTTTTCAGTTGTTCCCCCATCAGGAACGCTCTTCCTCAGTCCTGCTTCCAGGGCTCACTTCGTGCGTCTTGGCCCAGACACTCGTGGGGGCTGGGTTCACACACGCAGTATGGAAATGGCCCAGGGTTCAGAACGGACCCAGAGCATCTGCTGGGCGGCTGAGTCAGCACATCACCTGCCGCAATCAGTGCGAAGGGCAAGGGTCTGAAAGATGTCGGCCCTTGGCCTTGAAGAGCTTAGACAGAAGAGACCTCCCCTCAGAGAAAGAGGCGTTTACATGTCAGAGTGACGGGCTGGCTGCTCTTGGAGCCGGCCGGCATGTGCTGGCAGCTTCTCTAAGGAGCCCGGAGAATAATTTCTCAAAAGCTGTCTCAAGACCTGCGTGTCCTCAAGATTGGTCCTAATGATGCCCTGTGGCCGCTCTGTCACCGTCCCCTTCCTCACACTCCTCCCTGCAGACGCAGAGTCCCCATCAGTCCAAGGAGAAGCTCCTCCAAATCCCAGCGAGTTGGCTTATGGGCATGCGAGGCAGCGAGCCCAAGCCCGGGTGAGGCTGCCTCTCAGCTTCCCTGCCACGGCTCCCGTGCACGTCTGTCCCGGGTGTAAGGATCTCGAGAGGGTCCCAGCATGGATACAAACCGCACGATTATTCTACCTAGTTCCAAACTCCCTCTGTGAAGTTCGATGCCCACTGGGAATTCCTTCAAGGCAGGAAAGAGGTTTGCCTGCCTGCCTGCCTTCCTTCCTACTTCCCTTCCCTCTCCCTTCCTTCCTCTCCCCCTCCCTCCCTTCCCTTTCCTTCTCCCTCCCTTCCTTCCTTTCAGCTTGAGAGAGAGAGAGAGAAAGTAAGAGAGCACATAGGTGCGGGCGGGAGGGCATGCAGGTGTGTGTGGGAGGGGCAGCGAGAGGGGGAGTGAATCCCAAGCAGGCTCCGTGAGGTCAGCACGGAGCCCGACGTAGCCCTCAATCCCAGGAACCGTGAGAGCATGACCTGAGTCGAAAGCAAGAGTTGGATGCTTAACCGACTGAGGCCCCCAGGTGCCCCCAGGGGAGAGGTTTTCAAATCAAGTCAAAGGTCTATCTGTTCGTGAAATACAGATTGACTGTCCTGAAGACTTTCTGGTTTTTGCGTGGGTGAGAACGCACGGCTGTGGCTTCCAGACCTTTCTCTGGAACTTGAGAGGCCCCTGGTTTACTTGGCTTTGCCTTAAAATTGCTTTTGACTGATTATTCAAGAGCTGCTGAATTTACTTCTTTCTGTTAATTCCGAAATGCCGGAACGTAACGTTCAAGCCAGCATTTATCGCCTTGGTCTAAGTCTCTGTGCCTCAGTCTACCAGAGATTACAAAATTCTGGGTAGATCCTGGTGGGGCTAGCAGAGAGAGCGAGAACCACCGGCCTCTGTAGGATTGAGAGCGCTCAGTGTAGGATTCGTGACTCACGCGCTCCTGGTGGCCCTACAGGAAGGCTGTCACATGTCCCCCTTTGGCTGCCTGTCAGCACCCAGACGGCCCCCCTGGGGTCACGGATCACCCTGCCCCACTCTCCTAGGACAGCCAGGAAGTTCGCAAACACTTGTGTGGCTGCTGTGGGTGCTTGCCCTAGAGCCCCTTTACCACACGGGTCCAATCAGCCCCCAGCTGAACGGGAGCCGCCCCGCCTGGGGGGCCACCCCACCCCGCCCACAAGGGTCCTGCGTGCACAAGGCGTCCCTCTGCCTCCAGGTGAGACCAGCTCCCGTGTGCCCCTCGCTGGGGTAAAGCAGCCCCTGCTGACGGCACATGTTGGGTTCCTTCCTCCGCCCCACTCTGCTCCAGGCCCTCGCTTCTGTCCAGAGCATTTCCCTGATAACCTGCTGGTGCAGAAGTCCCTTCTCGGGCTCGGCTTCTGGTGAACTTGACCTCACACAATCCTCTCTAGAGCTGAGGCTCCCGGCACTGGAGAGCACGGGGCTTGTTCTCAGGCGAGGAAAGGGAACGTGCACCTGCTCATCAGTCTTGTTTCAATCCACGCCAACCAAGAGAAAGCTTCCCTGACTGCACATTATAAAACCTGTCGAGCCTCGCCCGTCAGGGCAGCGATTCAGCAGCCTCTGTGCTCCGGCTTCACGTTATGCCCAGAACTGAAACACAGGCTCATTACGGAGCCGTCCACCCCCTTGGTAGTGGCGGGCACCTGCAGAGACTCCCAGTGAGGCTTCAAAATTGTGACCTCCTGGGGGTTGCTTACGACTTCTGCCGGGCACTTGGTACCCACCAGGAGGTGTTGGGGGGGGGGGTCCTGGACACCAGGCATCCACTTAGCTCCCCCTCCCCCATGTCCCAGTCACTGCTTACCCTGACTTAGGGGAGAAAACACAACTTTGTCACTGTTGCAGGACTTATGCTGATCAGCGCACAGCTGCCTGGGAACACGGACCAGGGAACAAATGTCTCCCTTGGTCCCTGATTGCCAGACACCGTAGACATCTGATGACCCAGCTCACATCTGGTGCATGTTTACTGCACTGGGAAATGAAGCTGGTGTCAAGAAACCAGTGACAGTGATGTCGGAAAACTGCTCAAACCGCCGAAAGCCACTGACAGATCTGGATCTGGCCGAGTTAGCTCAGTTAACTGATAATTATCCCTGGATGACAAAACTCTAAGGTGCTTCCAAAGATATGGATTTAAATAAATAAATAAAAGATCAAGAGAAGCCCTTGGAAAAAATATGCCATTGTAAAAATGACCCATCGTGACTGTCCTTAAAAAAGGCAAAATCTGAAACAAATATTACCTTATGATATAATAGGAGTATTCACACCCAAAAGCTGCCCATTTAGCATTCAATTCCTTCCTCTCCAAAATCACCAAGTTATTTGAAAGATGCTAAGAAAGGAGATAAGGGTTTGCCCTGGGTCTAAGCTAACCTGGACACTGTAATCCCAATGTGACAGGAGCTGTTAAATGTAGGATAATACAAACTTATTTCCGTAAATTTTAGTTTTTTCTTTAAAAAATTGTTTTTAATGTTTTATTTCTTTTTAAGAGAGAGAGAGCACACGTGTGCGCAAGTGGGGGAGGGTCAGAGAGAGGGGGAGACACAGGATCTGAAGCAGGCTCCAGGCTCCGAGCTGTCAGCACAGAGCCCGACGCGGGGCTCGAACCCACAAATCGTGAGATCATGACCTGAGTGAAAGTCAGACGCTTAACCAACTGACCCACCCAGGTGCCCCTAGTTTTATTTTTCAAGTAAAGTCACAATCAAATCTTAAAAAAAATTTTACTACAAAATTTTGGATCTTATTCTAAGAAGATTCACATAACTGGCCTTTTCCCCAGTCCCACTTTTCCGAGGTTCACAAGGATAACCAATACCATAAAACACTATCAGGGCTTCTCCCTGGAGATGAAGTGATTCAATTTAAATTAATTTTCTTTTAACCAACACGCATTACTCTCAGGATCAGGAAAACATCAACGAACATTTTCCAGGACACATGGTGACAAGCATACTTGGTCTACGCACATTCGCCTCTGTGTCCTCAATGTCTGGCCCCGTACCAGGCACTCAGGTGCCCCTGGGTTTGCATTTACTAAATGAATGAGCCTTGGATGGCCAAGGACGTGGATGAAGGGCCTGTGAGAAGTCCACTCTGGTCTGCCTTGGTAGGGCCCCTTCCTTCCAGACATGCCTCGGCGGTGTCGGGCGCGGAGCCTGGTTGGGGGAGGCGACCCCCGTCCTGCCTGTAGCGTGCACTGGTTGGCAAGAAGAATCAGATAATGGAGACAGCGAGCCTCCTTGGCCTTCGGACTCCTTCCTCCCAATCACATGGCCTTGGCTTTCATTCTGGAGGGTGCTTTATTTGACCACTAACACAGTGCTCTTGGCAAGCAGCATGTCTGCACGGTCCGGCAAGGGCTAAGCACCCACAAACGTCCGAGATCTGACTTCTCATTTTCTAGCTTCCTCATGTGTTTTTCAGTCTGAAGATGACACTCACGTCCCCATGTCTGGCTACAGGTCTAGCAATTTGGTGTTCATCTAAGATCCCCTCCACCTTTTTTAAAAAAGTAGACTTCATGCCCAGTGGGGACTCCAATGCAAGGCTTGAACTGACCAACCTGAGATCAAGACCTGAGCTGAGGGGAAGGGTCAGACGTTTAACTGACTCAGCCACCCAGGCACCCCCGCCCATCATTCCTTCCAGGCCTTCGAGGTGTGATCCCCGTGAGCTTGGGAGAGAGGCCTTCATGTTAACTCAGGTACATTTTGGAGCACTTTATCCCCGATTCCCTAACCACCTGAGGAGCTGGAGGCGAGCAGGGGTTCCCAGTAAGCTGGCTGACTGAGTTAACAGAGAGCTTCTTCTCAGGAAATACTTTATCGACCCCGTCTGACCCTGAGGTCGGCCTGAGCCTCACCAGATAAAACAGCCCTCTTCCCAGAAGGGAGTCCTCTGGGACGGGGCCCCTGAGATTCCTGCCCGAGAAGAGAGCCGCCTGGGCTTCCAGCATAGAAAGCGCACAAGTTAGTGTCCCCACTCTGATTACTGGCTCAGGTCCGCAACAGCTGTGTGTTGTCAGGCGCGTGAACCCGCCCTCCTCAGGCTTCCGTTTCCTCACCTGTCAAGTGAAGTCGGGACACCTGCCCTGCGGACTCCACTGGCCCGCGAGTGCCGACGGCCGTGAGGACCGAAGCGCAGACGGCCGCTCAGCGATGGCTCACTACGCTCCAGGACGGTCCTCTGGAGTTTCTAGAGGAGACTGGAATGCTAAGCAGTTACATCACTTGTGCAGGCGCTCCTGGCTGGCACCGTGAGAATGGATCAGAAGGAGCCTGGGGTGGGGAACGCCAAACGAGGCACAGACGAGGCCCCGTTTTCCCCTCCCCGAAAGAACCCATGGAAACCAAGCCTGAAAGGTGGGGAGCACAACCCAGGGAACCAGAAGCAGCCTTTTAGAAACCTGGCTCGTATTCTAACTCTGGAACAGACGCAAACATGGCTGACGGCCGGCCAGGTTAGGTCAGGGGCTACAGACCTCCCGCCAGAGGGGGGCTGGCAGCTGAGCGTCCAGGGGACCAGAGGTGACTGACCACCCACACGGGGTTTGCAGGAATCAGGTAGAGAAAGCACTACAAAACAAGGGCCTTTCTCAGATTTTGTCAAAACCCCGTTCGGCAGCCAAGGCCCAGACTACACTGGATTTGTTCTTTCCGTGCTTAAAAACGGGAAGCCAGCAGGGCCCCGTCGGGATAAAAGTCTGCGAGAGACGGGCCACGTGACTGCTCCCGCCAATGCCCCTCTGACGGGAAGTCCTGGGATTTGGTGAGTGCACTTTCAGCAACTCTGAACCAATCACAGGCAGGGGGATGTCGGCGTTGGTCAGTCATGGTCAGGGTCACGGGAGGAGCAATTATCTTGTAAGAACATGAGTCTGAACCAAACCGACGCCATGACAGGCTTTGTTTCCCCTCTAAGCTAAAAGGTTTAAGGGTCAGTTGCTCAGGAACCATTAGGCGGTTACACATTACCCGGTGCAAAAGAGACCACTTTGCGGTATCCAATCAGGAAAGCCCAGCTACCTCTCCCCACATTCCTAAGGGTGAGACCTGCAGATGGGAACTTTAGATAGGACCCTGTGACCTAATGTTAAAGTTAACCCGATAATCACCGAACAAGACCCTGAACTCGCTCTGTAATTGGTTAATTTCAAAGATACCCTAAATGTTGTAATTGGGTCCCGCCAAAAGTCACGAACACCCTGGACAATGTGAATGGTTAGAGTTACTGCCAATGCTGTTATACAATGATGATTGGATGTCACAATTTCGTGTAACTTGTTCCCTTGTTCGGGGCTCTCAGCACGGATCCATTGTATTGGTGAAGGCTGTGAGACCGAACTTAGGCCCGGGGAGCCTAAGCTGTAATAAAACTGCCCTTTGCTTTTACATGCGTGACTCGGTCTCCCTGGCGGTTTCTGGTTTTGGGGTGATATTGAAATCTTGGGCATTTCAATCTGATCAAAGTGGAGCCAGGCAAGTCTTCCCCCAACAGCCCTCTTGGCCCTCAGAAAAGAGTGCTTTGAAAGCTTTAGAATGAGTAAAATATTACAACCTAAGAGCCAGTATGAATTAGAAATGAGTTGAATCAGCTCATTCCTGTAACGTGGTCCCCCTTGGTGCGCTACATCAACCCCGTGTGGAACGAATCTTTATGTTTCCCCAAAGCGCAGACGAATAAAAACACCTCCCCCACGGCTGGGCTTGCTCCCTTCAGAACCACAGGGACATGAACTTGAGAATATAGACAAATAAAAAGAAATCAGCCAGTTCTAACTGGAAAGCCCAAAGAGCAAAGAAAGACCAGTTAGCCATGCCTTTTTAGGCTTACAACATCACGATTTGATTTTCACCTAGGAACTTTCTCCTCCTGTTAAACAGACGCAACGTCTTGTCTTAGATTTCTTAAAACATGCTTTCTCTTCTCAGATTCAAGAAAAGTAGTTTCCAGAGCTTGCAAACTCTTCATCAACCAGTTAAGAGTTCAAAGTTGAATTCTATCTCACAAATCCAATCATTTCAATTTTCTTTCACTCTTTTCTCCTTTTCTCTATAGGTTGGCTGGAAAATCGATAAGGTGGGGCAGGAAAGAATTTAACCTCATGGCCTAAGAACAATGGACCGGCAGTGTTTGGGTCAGAAGGGTTGTAGGAGTCGGGCGTCTGAGGGGCACTTACTAAAATCCCGGCCGGGAATCTTGGCGTTAGAGATGTATTAACAGTGAAGAACTCGGCCCCGCCTACAAACCCGCGTACACTCCTGCCTGCGTAAAGCCCGTTTTCTAAGGATTGTGCCGGGAAGGGCCTTGCTACTCAAAGTGTGGGCCTTGTGCCTGCGGCATCCGCCATACTTGGGAAACATGCTGGAAACGCAGATTCTCGGGTCCCACCCCAGACCTGCTGAATTAGAGTCTCTTCTCTTTTCAATTTTTCAAAGGTTCATTTATTTTTGAGAGACAGAGAGAGAGAGAGCACGAGCAGGAGGGGCAGAGAGAGAGGGAGACACAGAATCTGAAGCAGACTCCAGGCTACAAGCTGTCAGCACAGAGACCGATGCGGAGCTTGAACCCACGAACCATGAGATCATGACCTGAACCGAAGCCAGAAGCTTCACTGACTGAGCCCCCCGGGGGGCCCTAGAGTCTGTCTGTTACTACAATCTCCAGGTAGCCTCTGTGATCGTGACCGTGTGAAGAGCGGCGCCCTATTCCGCCGAGCCTCCCACTGAGGAAACCGGACGTCAGCCCATGGAGTCCAGCTTCCTCACGCGCCCTGCCCCCAGGGAGACACGGACACGGCTGACGTTCCGTGAGGGCTCCAGCCTGTGTGAGGACACGCTTCTCTGGAGCTGGACACCTGCCCATCCGCATGTCCCTTATCCGGGTTCCCCTGCAGTCGTTTCTCTGGGAGGCAAGCCCTGAAAGAGGGGCCGGGGCGCCACCGCCGGCGGCGAAGTCCGGGGCATCGACCCCTCAGCGCCCACCTCTCCTCGTTGCGGCGGCTCCAGGAACACCGACTGCCCCGCGCGCCCAGCCCCTCCGTGCTCGGGTGCAGCGCAGGCCGGGGGCCGGGACAGCCCAGGCGGAGGGGCACGGGCAGGCCTCGGCTCACGGGGGGGCTGGGGTGGTCCCCAGGATGGGCGGAGGGGCCATGGAAGGACAGGGACAGCGCGTCTCCATCTCCTCCCGTCTCCACAGGCCTCTGGTGTGGCAGGCCGTGCACCGAGCGCACAGACAGCTGCTGCAGAACTCCCCTTGGCCACAGACGAGGACACGGGGCCCCAGGGGGACCTCCCCCCCAGACAGCTCCCCACAGGGCACGCGATGGGCCCTCGGAGGCCCGTCCCTGGGGCCGGCCGCCGACTTGTTTCTTCCCTCTGGCTGGAGCGTCCACTTAGCTGCTTTAGGACACACCTCAGGCCTCTCCTTGAAAAACGGGCATCTTCTCTACAAATGATCCCTCCCTACTTATTCTTTCTTTCTTTCTTTGCTGAGGTAACACATCAGCTCTACCCTCCCCCCACGCAGAGCAGCACAAGCGGCCTCTTAGTGGATGCCCTGGTTTCAGCCGTGCCCCATCTGTTCTACAAGCTACTCTGGGCGGATCCTTGGTTTGCTTTGCCTTAAAAGCCTTCAAAGGTTGTTAACCAACCGACACCCCTCACAGATTTCTAACTGGAGTATGCACCGGAACCAGCTGGGGCCAGGGATACCATACACAGTTGTGGAGGCTGTTTACTGCACAAGAAGACTAGCTGAGGAGGAGAGGGGCTGAAATTCAGCTCACGGCTGCTCGCAAATCCTGCTCCTGGCCAGGAGCCTGTGGACGCCAGAGGCGCACCGCTCTCCAATTTGTAGGACAAGCGCTAGAAAGACAATGTGTATGTGGAAAGCTTCCTGAAGACTCGGACAGAAACCTGGCTGTGGACCCACCGAGTCTCGGCACACGGCACGGGCAAGCGTCCGCTGCAAGCCACCGGGTGGCTCCCACGTGCACTTGACTGAGCACCCTTGGAGGTTCAATGACCTGACAGCCCCCGCCCCCCTGAGTGGGTCCCTGGAGCAGAAGCAGGGTCAGAAGATGCGGGTTTTGAATTGTCAGCAGCACGGGCTCCATGCCAGCTTCTGAAATAGAGACCCCAGGGGCCAGGATGCTCCCTGCCTTTTCGGGGGTTAAGAGATTGGGACCCAGACTGAAGGGGGGGAAGTGCTTTCCCTGGGCTCTACCTCGTGTGGACAGAACAGCTGCAGGCCCCACACTGCCCCACACGGAGCGTCACAGGCTGCAGGGTCCCGGCAGCGACAAGGAGAGGCAGACTCCAGAGACCGCGGCCAGGGCCAACGTGGGTGCCTGCCCTCCGCTGCCCCCGAGGGTGCCCGTCCATTCATTCGACAAGTGTTTCTCATTTTGTCTCAAATGGGAAACAGCTTCCGCCAAGTAATTCTTACGTTTGAGAGACTCATGCTCACGGTCCTTGGTTCACGTCCTCTCATTTAATACCTGCCCGGTGAGCAGCCCTGGTGTCCTTCGCTGCTCTTACAAGCAGTCCGCTCCTCCCAGGAAGTGCTCCCAGCCTGCGGGTGGGACCCAGCTGCTGGAGGTAAGGCCCCTGCACCCTCGGCTCCCCGGGGGGGGGGGGGGGTGGAAGCTGAGCTCCCTGCACAAATCTAGGGCACGTGGGTCAAAGCCATTACCCCTGGCAAACAACAAGATACTCTTCATAAAACGGCCAAGATCTAGCTGAGGACCCTGTTGTTCCGAACTGTTGGCAGAAGAAAAGGCAGAGGTCCCTGTGGGACTCAGGCTCTGTTATTAATGGACTCAGCAGGTATTAGTGGACTAATCCGTGTGCCAAGCACGGAGGCATGAAGCAAGCATCCCTGTAAAATACCAGACACGGAGCAGCCGCCTTGGAGGCTGGTCCAGCAGAGCAGCATGCGCCAGCTGGGGGCCCACAGGGAGGTCTGGGGGGGGGGCACAGGCGCATCTCAGGTGTCCAGACAGCACGCTCGCCAAGGAAGCACTTGAGGCCAAGAACGAGGAGGATCAATATCTAGATGAGACCAGGAGTGAGTCAGGCCGCCGGGCGGCTCACGCAGCGAAGCGCCCGACTCTTGATTTCAGCTCAGGTGGAGATCTCACAGTTTGTGGGTCTGAGCCCCGCACTGGGCTCTACGCTGACAGCACGGAGCCTACTCAGATTCTCTCCCTCCCTCTCTCTCTGCCTCTTCGTCTCTCGCTCTCAAAAATAAATAAATAAATAAATAGATAAGCTCAAATTTAAAATAATTAAAAAAAATGAACAAGGGCAAGTCCAGTTTACGCACTGAATGGAGAAGGGCCCACGACTGTCACTAAACGCCAACGCCCGGTGCCCTTTTTGTATCTTCAAGAACAGCACGAGGAGACAGACTTGGTTTTCTAGGATTATGGTTGGCTTTCTCTATATTTGGCTTTAATGTTTTCAGTTAATGGGCCAGTTACTTAAAATGACTCACACACACACACACACACACACACACACACACAGAGTAAGGGTTGCTTTTGGTTGTTTTAATGACTAGGTTTTAAATTTAATCTCGCTGGAGTTGTTTGTAAAAGATCTGATTTTTCCTGGTTCTTTAAAAAATAGAAGGCGAGCTGCAGGTTCAGAACAGTGTCTCAGGACATGTGACACTCAGGATGCTGTCAGAGGCTTGGTGGCGGGGACCGGTGCCTGGGCCGCCTTATTTATTACTTCCCAGCCCTGACGCTGCAGCAGTAACTGCGGATCAGCACTTTCTGCGGCCCCATCTGTCATTTTCTAGGTGTGTCCCCCCGGGTGGTCTCTGCTCGTTCTTTATTCTCCCTGGGACCGCGTTTTCATTTGTCTTGCTGTCTACACTGGTCTTTAGTTCTGCTTTGGAGGGCTAGACCGACCACACAGCACCCTGCTCACTGCAGGGCCAGGAGGGGTCCACCACGCCGGCAGGGCCCCCACCCCTCCCCACGCACCCCTTCACACACATACACACACACGCAGCCGTGCACACTGGCTTCCAGCTGCCAGCAACCCCTTGTGAACGTGGAGGGGCGGACAGGCCTGGGAATTCCCACCCCCTTGGGGGGGACTCTTCCCCTGATGGGGACGCGCTGACATGTTACTTTTAACTCTGTGCCAAAGTCATCCACCTTCTTCCTCCCCCCCCGCCCCCGACCTTGAGAACTTCCATACTCTTCGCCTGGCCTCCTTCTCCACTTCCCTACTGGATTCTCCTGGGAACACTTCCTAGTGTGTTACGTTTACCGAATTTCATTCCAGGGAACTCAGGGACCGTCAGAGAAACCCCCGGGGTCCCTCCTCTGTCTGCACTTCGGTGGGGGAAGGTGCCAGCGGGCACGCTTCTGGGTGTGAGCACACGGCCTCCCAGGTCTTGGAAAAGCTCGGTTCTGATGCCTGAGGCAGCGCCAAACTGCTTTCCTGGGAGCGCGGCTTCCACGCAGATCGGAATCCCGCCCAGGCCGCGTGGAGGGTGCGAGCCAGGCCGGCCGTGGGCACGTTCAGGGCTCACACACTGATTTCCATCCACCTAAGTGCCTCTCAAACAGGGACTCATTTAATCAGCGTTCCTCGGTGTTCCTCTCTGTCCACTTTGGGCAGCGGCCTCCCGCACGGCCCGCCCCGGGCTCGGGAAGCGGCCTGAGCAGCAGGTTAGAGCCGCTGCGTCCCTCCAGAGCTTCCCCGGGGGAAGGACCCAGGCCCTGGGAGCCTCTCCACGTGGTTGCACGATGAGTTTTCCACACCGACTGTGGTCCAAATCCTGCTTCTACCCCTGATCCGGCGGTGCCTTAGCCACCTCCCTGGAAAAGCACAGACGTGACCTCCCAGCCCACAACCTCGCTGTGAGGACTTCTAGCTGCCACCGCGGTGGTAGTGGCTGCTACTCGGCTCCATCAAGGGACATTTTCAAGTGTTTCCTCTGCTTGGGGCGCCCAGGGCGGGGGGGGGGGGCTCCATCGGTTGAGCGTCCGGCTTCAGCTCAGGACATGATCTCACAGTTCGTGGGTTTGGGCCCTGCGTCGGGCTCTGTGCTGACAGCTCAGAGCCTGGATCCTGCTTCAGATTCTGTGTCTCCCTCTCTCTCTGCCCCTCCCCAGTTCATGCTCTGTCTCTCTCTGTCTCTCAAAAATAAATAAAAAACATTAAAAAAAAAAAAAGCATTTCCATTGCTCTGCCACCTACATTCGCTGGCAAATCCCTGGGCTGATCAAAGCCGCTCCCAGAGTCTGACCCTCAACCTGGCTGGGCTGCCTGAAAACTAAGGGACGGAAGCGATGTGTGCTGAACTCCGACCCCACGGCAGACACCACCCACAGCTCTTCGTTAGGACGGACAGATTTATGCTTCTTGACAGCCCTACGAGGTACATATTAGATCATCCATTTTGCAGGTGAGCATCCGGAGGCCCAGGGAGGGTGAAGGAACCCGTTCAAGGTCACCCGGCAGCTGCGTGTTGGCGCTAGGACTCAACTGTGGCCACGTAACCACAGAGCCAGTGCCTCCTCACAGAGACCAGTCTGCCAAGGGGCCTTCAGCGGACAGGGTGCCCCGCCCCGCTGGGCCTGGAGCACAGACACCTGCCAGGTGTCTTGTACATCATGCTGCGGGGACCCGCCCACAGAGCTTCCGCCTCCGCAGGTCTGGGGACTGTCTGCGAATGCGTTTCCCTCATCAGGCCCCAGGTGGCGCGGGCGCTGGGGTCAGGAGGCCATGCCTGGAGGAGCGCCGCGCTCGATTCTCAGAAACACCGACCCTGGGCAGGACCCACAGTGGGGGACCATCTCATAAGAAGGAGTAGGACCTGGGGCGTGTGGAGGGCTCAGTCGGTTAAGCATCCTGGCCCTTGATTTCGGCTCAGGTTAGATCTTGCAGGGTTCAAGCCCTGTGTTTGGGCTGTGGGCTGATAGCATGGACTTGCTTGGGATTCTGTCTCCCTCTCTCCCAGCCCCTCCCCCACTTGTTCTCTCTCTTTCTCAATAAATGAATTATTTAATTAAAAAAAAAAAGAGGGAGTAGGACTCAGTCTGCTGCCCCTCCAGGGACGCCATGAGATCTGTGGGGCCCCCGCTGCTGGTGTAGGAGCCCCGTGCAGGCCGCCCACCGTCACCAGTCACCCCACTGCACCTGTCCCGACACTGCCTCTGGCCCCTCAACAGTCAAAATGCAGCCGGAAGACAAACACAACGGCACCGTGGTGAAGAAATGCTGGTGAACACAAGGGGAAGCGGGAATGACATTCACTGAACGTCTTCTCATTCTGGACCCAGAAGTGCCATCTTACTGAAGCCTGACACTGTGAGGCAGGTCTCATAACCCCACTTGCCAGATCCGGGAAACGAGGCCCCAGGAGGTTGGACCACTTGGCATCATGTGTGCAGTGATGAGGCGGCTAAAGCGGGACTCAAACCCGGACCAGTCTGGCCGCACAGCGCCCAAGCTCCCTCTACTCAGCCTGTGTCCCTGTGACCATCCGGACGGGGAATGCCTGTCACATGTCACCTGTGACCATCAGGACGGGGGACGCCCGTGTCACACGTCACCTGTGACCATCTGGACGGGGGACGCCCGTGTCACGTCACCTGTGACCATCCGGATGGGGGATGCCCGTGTCACACGTCACCTGTGACCATCCGGATGGGGGACGCCCGTGTCACACGTCACCTGTGACCATCTGGACAGGGCACGCCCATGTCACACGTCACCTATGACCATCTGGACACGGGACATCCATCTGAGATGTCACCTGTGACCATGTGGATGGGGGACGCCTGTCTCAGACATCACTGGCCCCAAGCAGGCTGCAGAGAGAGGCCTGGGACCCCGGTGGTATTTCTGCCAGGAAGGGAACATTGCACACACAGAGTCTCAAGCCATGGAGCAGACGCTGGTCTGTGTGGGGTTTCCCAACCAGAAACGAAGGTCCGGAGGGTCCACAGCTTTCCCTCAGCCCAGAGCGAAATGGCAGCGTGGCCCCAGCCCGTCAGAAGGGCCCACGGATGCCTCTGCTGGCAGCCGGGTGCTATCCGTGAGTCGCGGCGAGCAGCCCCCCCCCATGGAGAGCGCGCAGCGGGCTTTTCACAAAGAGCGCGGAGAGTTTTCTTTGGCACAAGATCCAGGTTTCCTGCCCTGTTCCAATGACCTCACGAGGGAAGCACCCTTGGACCCTCCCCAGTGCCACACGCCTGGTCTCAGGCTTTCTGCTTCTCTGGGGAGAGTGCTGGTGTCTTGTCTTCTCGGGTCCCCCTCCCTCCTCCATCTGTGGCTCAGGCCACTGCCCTCCCCTGTATTTGGAGACACGGGCAGTCCTTTCAGCTGGAACCTTCTAGATGAAGGCATGCAGAGGAGGGAGGCCCCTCTGTTGTGAGCACAACTCGGCACCTCCTCAGAGCCCTCCTGAGAAATGACATGTGGGAGAATTGGGTCTGAATCTTATAACGGGCACTAAAAAGTGACAGGAGAACCATGTGCACCGTGAGCCCAGAGCTCCTGCTTCAGGCCCGAGCTCTTCCAAGGGCTTCGGAGAAGGGGCTTCCCTAACCAGAAATTCTGGCTCCACTCTCGGCGGATGTCACCCAGCGCCGCTATCCCACCGATGCCCTTGTAACCCAGTCCCTTCCGGAGCCATTGGTCATGTCCTAGAGTTTCAGGTGGACACTGAAGGTGGCCACGGAGCCCAGGCTGGGGTAGAGAGACCCTCCTTCATGAGCAAGAGCAGGGGGAGGAGCAGCGCCCAGCTGTGGGACCACGGCCCCGTCACTCGTCTGCACTGAGCCCGATTTCTGCACGGGCACGTGGGGACCACAGCGCTTGCCATCCAGCTTCGCGAGAGCCCCCCAGACTCCCTCTGGGGAGCCATCTCTTCCTCACCATCAGCCCAGGAATGGGGGGCGGGGGAGGAGTGCCTTAAGAGGTGGGGCATGTGACCCAGGCGAGGGCCTTTGCCGAGGGAGATGGCTCGTTCCTGAGGCTTGGCAGCCACGTTGCCACCCTGAGGGGACATGCTGTCTGAGCCATGGACCAAAAAGAGAAGCTGACAGATGGAGAGACACCGTAACAACTTTCTACGGCCCAAACAACACACCGCGGCTCATGCCAGCCCTAGGTTTTTTTGCCTCCCCCCAACCCATTTACAAAATACTTTATTTTTCCATCCAAGCCAGTTTTTATTGCCTGCCACGAAATAAGTCAAAACATGTATAAAACCCGACTCCATGTTCTGGAAGCAAACTAAGTCAAAGCCCTGGAGAGGGCCTGGCAGAGGGTGGGCTGGCCCGGAGTCCCCCAGGCCCACGCGCTAAGCTCTGGGGCCCAGCTCCCTGGAGCAGGGAGGAGACTCGGCCCCGATGGCTCCGGGCACCAGAGGGGCTGGGGGTGCCGGCCAGAGGGCTCCGGGGGGACATGCGTCAGCGTCCACACTGGGATGGAGTCCTCTGGCTAGCTGGATCCCACGGAGGAAGGACCTCCATCTGAAGCAGCCTCAGAGCCGATCGAATTTCACCAGCCCCTTGGGTTGTAAAGGTGACCCGTGTCCATCTGATGCCAGGCAGGCATGGCCAGGCCTGCTGGACCTTGAACCCTGTCCTTGTCCATCATCACCCGGGACCTTGGAAGTCCTGCTGGATGTCAGAGGACCAAGAGAGCCTTTGTTTTTAACGAGCGCCGGAACTGTTGCAGGCACTTTACAGATGGTACCTCACTCAGTCCGGAACGTCCGCCCTGAATAGGGACAAGGGCTTCCAAACACGTCCACAAAGTACTTGCCCCTCCTCCCCTCAAACTGTGAGGCCTCAGTCCCCAGCCTTTGAAGGTGGGCCAGCCTTACTGACTCACTTCCCAAACACAGAATGTGGCAGAAGTGACTGATTCTGTGGGACTTCTGGGAGACGGTCACCAGGGGCCTGGGTCCTAGGGGGAAAGCCAGCCGCCATGCTGTAAGGACACTCAGACGCCCTGCTGGAGGGGCCCTGGTGCAGAAGACGCGAGGTCTCCGGCCAACCGCCGCCACCAAGCCGCCAGCCACGTGAGAAGCCGCCTTAGAAGCAAGGCCTCCAGCCCCACAGCCCGAGCCGAGCTTGGACAGCTGAGCCCGAATCAAATCCGGATGGCGTGCTCGGGAGAGACCCTGAGCTGGAAGCACCCCGAATCCTGGCCCACTGTGAAGGATAATCACAGCTGCCTGCAGCTGCCGCACCGCAATGGATGCGTAGGCATCATCAGGGCTGCTGTGCCGAGACCCGGACTCAGCGGGGAAGGGGTAGACTGAGGCCCGCCACGCGTGGCTGCAAGGCCAGAGTCTGCCCTCGTGCCCACTCCAGGGGCCTGCGGGGTCACCGAGCCTTCTTTGTATTTGGGCCACAGGGAGGGTGACCATGCACCCCATGTGACAGTCCTAGTGTCTGCCTGTTTTCCTGGGCTAATTGACAGTGCTCCCAGGAAGTCCCCGAGGGTCCCAGTTTGACAGACTCCATGGTCGCCGCGGGAGTCGGGAGCCCAGCTCTCGTGCTCTGGCCTCGGGGTCCCTCTTGGAGGACACTCTGCAGCCAGAATGACTCTGTTTGGCGTCCGGGTCCCCTCCCTCCCACCTGACCCACGCTCGGGGCTCATCGCAGACGCCAGGGCAGAGCCGGAAGCTGGGCCTGGCGCGGCGGGATCCCCGCCAGGGCCACGAGCCATGTCAGATGGCTGCTGTACGGAGCCAAGATGCTGCGGGTGGCCTGTGCCAGCGATGGGTACAGCGGTGCCGCGAAGAGTCAACGAGGGTCCCGTGAGCTGCCGAGGCCGGCGGGAGCACCGATGCCGGGTGGCCAGGATGGCATGGCTGCCTGCCCAGCCCCTGCCATGCCCGTGCTGCCACCCTTCTCCTCTCGCTAGGAATTCTGGTCAGTTCTTCTTTGGCCACTGCCATGGAGAGGTAGAGCGATGCACGCCGAGGAAAGCAGAGAGCGAGAGAGGGACAGGACACAGAACAGAGCGGCAGAGCGGCCTCCACGAGGCTCCGCGGGGGAGGTCGCCATGGGGCCCACTTCCTCGAGTGAAGGGAAACGGGCTGGGGGCCACGGATGTGCACGAGAACCGGGCATCCCCCCAGTCCCCTGCGCTCGTGTCCCCGGGGACCGAGGGACGGACTTCTGAACACAGAAAAGCATACCAACCCAAGAAGGGTGACACAAAATGGCCATCAGTTCTATTTACTGTCCCCAAACCTTCAAAGTGCTCGAGGGTACCTCCGGTAGAAAGAAACAGGACAAGAATACAAAATAGTGAGAAACAAGGGAGGCGTTTCACAAAGTCCTTCAAGGAGCTGGTGCCCCTCACCGGCCGACAGCGCCGCCTCAGCAGGAGGCGGGTCCCGGGAGACTGTCCTTAACCCCGTGTCTGTCACGTCACTGACGCACGCGGAACTCTTCATTTGAGTTGCACTGACCTCTGTTACGATGTTTAAAATGTTTTCAGCATTAGTCCTTTTGTAAACAGAAGGAGTTTGTGGTTAAAGTAATCGATTCCTTATTTACCTTTCCTAAAATCTCGGTTTGATTTGTTTAGCTCAAAATAAGGTTTCTTGCACAGTATCGTTTAAATGTCATAACTTTACAGTCGGCTTCCCGTTTACATTGCTCCTTCATTAACATCCAGCGTCAAGCATAGTGATCATTAAGAATCAGGGTCCAGACTCAAAGTCCACTCGTCTCCGGCCCAAACACAAAGTCCTACCTGTTAACCTCTACTTAGAATGCCGACTCGCTTCCCTTTGGGCTCGTGGAAAATCTCAGGAAGTGGATGCTGCCCAGGAGGAGACCTGACCTATGCTTTTGTTCAAATGGCAGGAGGCAATGACGGGCTGAGCTCAGGTTGTTGGAGGCTGGGTTGGGACTGGGGTCAGAAACGGGGTTAGCACGTGCCCGGACGCCCCGTGCCATTGGCCCCCGGCCCACCTCTGATTTCAGCTCTGGTACAGCAGGCGGTGCCGTGGGCCCTCACGCTCACTGCGCCCTTGCCAAGGCAGGTTGGTCCGTGCTCCGGAGGTGGCCCTCAAACCGGGAGCAGGAGCTGGTAAGTGAACGCCCAGTCTCCTGCCCTCTAACAGAGGTTCCTAGTGACCTTCTAGACACCTCTCAAAGGGGCAGGCACCACCAGCAGTGACCTGAAAACACACACGCTCATATGGGCTCTTCTTCCCTCCTTCCCGGTCCCTGGGACCCTGCTCCAATCAGCCACCCGCACCCACGTCCTCAGTTTCAGGCCTGGCAAGTGGCAGACACCATCTGCCTGGGGTAGTGGATCTTAGGGAAAGGAATGGTCTGAGAGACAGCACTTTGGGGAAACGTTCAATCAAAAAGCCCAACAGTCCAACCGAAGATGAGAAGAAGACTTCCAGAGGGAGTTCGCGGGAAGAGTCAGCCCGACAGCTTAAAGGGCTTGAGGACAAGGTACGCAAGGACAACTGGCCAGTACGTGAGCAGGGGGAAGGAGAATGTAAGAAATCACCCCCCCCCCCGGGTTCCTGCTCTGCAGAACCAAATTTGCTCTGGCCTTCCTTTCATCCTTCATGTCCTCTTTGCCCCAAATGTCAAGCCCAGGCCATGGAGAGCGCTGGACTCCTGGTCAACCTTTTCATTTTCTGCTGCCTCCATTCCAAAGTCCCCCTGAGGGCCTGGTCCTGCTAGAGCACGCTCCGTCCTTACCAAAGAGCAAGCGGGTTCTAGAAAGCTGGGTGGACAGTGGCTTTAAAGAAAGTCCGATGCCCAGGATGCACGCCCTCTCCCCGCATTGCCCAGTTAACTCGTGGGGCGTGAGCAAAATGAAACGGCTGCTGTCTACCTCCAGCCAAGCGAACGAGGCCTCACTTCCCGCAGCCCAAACTAGCCCCGCACCCCGGAGCGGGCGGGGGGCAGCGCAGGGCGCGGGCAGAGCATTTCGGGGAACACCCGTCCTAACCCCGAGCCTGGAAACCGGAGCCGGGAGCCCGGCTTCCCTCGCACCAAGCTACGCTTTCAGGGAGGCTGGACAAGGAGGGGCCATTACGCTAAACCTCGCTGTGGTTTTCCGAGACAGGGACCAAAAGATCGACAGGCGTGCGTCTCTGTGACAGTCAGCTCACATTTCCTTTCCGGGGGGCTGGTTCCACTTGTAAAATGTAACGTTTTAGGTCTTTTAGAGCCTAAGCTTCCCCCCTCGTAGGATGAGGTTCCGATTTAAAGCTTGGATCCGTCAGCTGGCCAATGACCATGGGCACCAACCAAATGCGCCAATGGTTCCTTTATGAGGACAATTCTGGTCTCAGTTAAAAAGCTTCCATTTTCATTAAGGACAGCTATTGGGGGGGGGGTGCTGATTTTCTAAAGTAAGGAAAAATGATAAAAGTAGGCCCTTTCTTCCTCAGATATAACCACCAGACTAGAGCTTTATAATAAATAAGTACAGAAACATTTTCATGGTATTTTGTAAAACTACTCAGAAGTCCCAATAAGGAGAAACAGAAGTTGAAGAGCACACGCGGCCTCCCTCCCTGTGGCTGACGTGGGCGCATCCGGCCGTGGGGCTGAACGCGACTTGTGCCGTCCGGGCCGGTAGTCCCTCGGCTCCTCCCGGGCCCTCCCCAGCTCACTCGCTCACCCATCTTGGCCACGCCAACCTTTCCTGCAGGCTGTGTTCCTTCCAGTCTCAGCATCTCTGCTCTTCCTGGAAACCTCCCACAGCGCCTCAGAGAACCTTCCATGGCACCCAAGTGTGGTCCACCTGCCATGGTCACCGTCGACTTCGTGCAGAATTGTTTCCCTGATGGACTGTAAGCGGACTGAGGGGAGGGCTTCCGTCTGTCTCACTCCCCCGTCTCCTACGCCTGATCCATGGTAAACACACGATTGATATTTGCTGAGTGAATGGATGGAGCAGGGACCCAGCTGTGACCCAGCTACTCCCTGTGACCCAGCCAGTCCCCACTGCCCAGCCAGTCTCCGCGACCCAGCTAGCTGCCTGACCTAGATAGCCGCCATTTCTGCCATTCTAAGCACCTACTTGGCAATTTGTGAGTTCTGCACTTGTAGGAAAATTGACTCCTGTCCACCTTTAGGACACAGATGAATGACTGCCTCCCAAACCTTGTACTAAATGATGCGAACGAGGGCTCTATGTTATTCATTCAGATTCCTGTTGGTAGAAGTAGCCTTTGGCTTACCGAGAGTAAAACAAAACAAAAATAAACACTTTTATTCACGAAAATCACCACTGTGTCCACAACCCAGCATCACTCCACAGCACCCCGCACAGCAGGAAATCGGGACGTGTCACAGGATTCCAGTGATCACGTGATCTACTCATTCAGAAGCCCCCTGGTCTCCCCGTTAGACGCACCGCCCACCCACTCGGAGCCGCGAGCGTCTCCTCTTGCACCCGTCAAATGCCCAACTGGCACATGTAAAACCAGGGAGGTCGGTGCTGTTTCCACCTTTCCAACCCCATTTAAGGGCAAAGCCTTCCTGTGTGAGCTTCCTTTTATGTTGAGTTCACTTGGGGACAAAGTCATTTCAGAGAGGAAAACCCACGGGAGAGGCCCCTGCCAGTCTTCCAGGACCCAGCGTGAGACACGCAGGCCCACAGGCAAGCTGACCCCGGGAGGAACCGGTCGGGGGCGGGTCTCTGTGCCAGCTGCCTCGGTGGGTCCTCAGGGGAGCCCTGTTCAGGCAAACCGCAGCTCTCCGCAAACTCATCACGCTTCCCTGCCCGTGACCTCCCGCACAGACGCCTGGTACTGACGTGTAATGAAAACCGCCCACTCTCCAAAGCACCTGGCCCTCCAGAGGGTAGCGGCCCCGGCCACGGTGGTGCATTACCGCACAGCAGCCAGCCCCCTGCACTGGGCCTGTAAACGAGCCTCTTTGTGCAAATACGTTGCACTGGAGTCGGCCCGCCTGGGCCCGAGTTCCCGCTGCGCTACGCACCAGCTCCGGCTCTTTCTTATCCTCACGGAGCCTCTGTTTCCTCGCCAGGAAAACTAAGCTCGCAACCGGACACACCTTCCCGGGCTGGGGTGCGGGTCACGTACATTCATAAAAGCTCAGTCCCAGGCGCAGGCGCAGACCGGAACTGCGGGAAGGGGCAGCGCCGGCGGCTGTGACCATGCGTGTGCGCTTCGAGAGTCCGGGGAGAGAATGTAAACTTCCTGCTTGTTTTTGTGAACGCTGGCAGAGCCTGACACCAGTCCGACAGAGACCACACAAGAAAGACAACTACGGACGAGTCTTGTTTATGAGACGAGAAACAGCAACGCTAAATAAAATGTGAGCAAAACGGGTCCAAGCAGCCATGTAAGAGCATGACACACAGTGACCAAGTAGAAGCTGGAGCTTCCCAAATACGTCTGATCTTATTAAAAGGTCAAAAAAGGAAAGCGAGAGGAACAGCCTCATAGGCCGAACAGCAATGAAAAGGAGTTGTGATTTCAGTGACCCAAATTGATCAAAAACTTTAGACTTAACTGAATTGCACGGGACCTCATTCAGAACAGAACACCCCTCAAGACAAACACTTACAAAGTGGATTTACATTAGGCTGTGTTATTAGGATAAGATACTCCAAACAGGGTCGTTCGAGGGAAAAGGCTGTGGTAACAGAGGAACAAAACAGAACATAACTGACCGGTCAGATCTGTAATTTGGGACGCTTCTGCTGTAATGAAGAGAGCCTATTTCTAGAAAAGGGGCCTGTCTGCTCTAGGTCTGGGTACCGAGAAGGAGACCCTAAGATGAGGAGTCTTGTTCAAAAGATGCATTAAAAATTCTGCTCCAGGAAACAGTAAGAAAGTGGGGGAGGTGGGGGAAAAGGGAGGACATGGGGATCAGGCAAGGATGTGAGCTCAGGCCGATCCCACAGACGGTGGCCTCGCCCGACCCCACAGGGGCACTCCAGAGCCAGTCACCTCCTAGCTGTCCTGGTCTGGGGTGCTGGGCGTTCATAACATCTGTACCACACGGTCACGGTCAAAGGCTGCCCAGGTCAAAGCAGCTCTGGCTCTCCATGCCTACAGGTAAAGTGGCATCGGTAAGCCCAGGTCAGTCCTCCATGAAGGAGCCACAGCTCCTGGGTGTTGAAAGAAAATCAAAGCGGGGCATGTGTGCGTGGAGGGACAAACATGGCCGGAGGGGCCTGGAGGGGTCCTGGCGGGACACGAACACGGCGGGCTACACTGGCCAACTGGATCATGGACCGGAGTGGCCTCCTCCCGTCCCTGGGTCCGAATCTGGCACAGCAGTGCTTCAGGCTGAGCGGGTAACCCTCGCTCCTCTGGGAACGTCCGCACAAGTGCGGCTCCGGGAAGAAAGGAGAAGCGAAGTCAGAATGAGGGCCAGGCTAGAGAGAATAAACTTAGATTTCTGAAAGCAGCACTTACGGAGTTGGTTTCCAGTGTTAGCCCATTGGTTGGTGAATCAGGAGTTTACTTTTTAAAGTATTGAAGGCATTTAAGAGAGTCTGAGAACTGTGAAAAAGTTCAAGAGATTCAAAGCTAAATGGGAAAATCTATGAGGCTGGACCGCTTGGCGCTGCCAGTATTTGGTCGTCTTTGAGCTACAGCGATATCAGTTTCATGGGGCTCAACACAAACCCTGAACTTCACGTTTTCATCGTACAAGTTATGTGAGTCCCCTGTGAATGTCTGTGAAGTGGCAGTGCTTGGAAGTAAGTGGATCGGGTATGAGGCAGAATAACCGAGGGAAGTGGCCGTTCCTTTTCACGCATGAAAGCTCTTCAGATTTGCAAGGATCTTACAAATAGACCGACAGTACACTAGCCGATATGTCCGCGCTGATCCACGGGAACGCGCCTCCTTAATGTGATTAACACAATAGGGAACTCAGGTCTGGAACCGCCAGTGGGGCCCGTTACGCTCACTGCGCTCACTGCTGCTGAACCCTGCCTTTTTTATTTTTATTTTTAAATGTTTTTTATTTATTTTTGAGAGCGCAAGCAGGGGAGGATCAGAGAGAGAGAGAGAGATACAGAATCTGAAGCAGGCTCCAGGCTCTGAGCTGTCAGCACAGAGCCCAACACGGGACTTGAACCCATGAACCATGAGATCATGACCTGAGCCAAAGCCAGATGCTTAACTGACTGAGCCCCCCAGGCGCCCCAGTTGGACCCTGCCTTGAAGTGAGGGGCAAGGTACAGGGAGGAGAAGTGAGGCTTTAACATTAGACAGGAGGGGTAAAGTCAGGATTTTCATAGGATATGATTTCTACCTAAAAAGGGCTGAGAGGAAGGACGCTGAAAAACCAAGATACGCACCAGTGAAGTCTCACCCGCTGAACTTACACCAAACTTGAAAGCCTTCCCCTCCACGTATATGTAGGAGCCAGTTAAAAAAATACAGCCTATCTTCTAAAAAGTATAATACAAAAGGACCCCATTTACAAGAGCAAATATCCAAGAATGACAAGAAGAAGAGGAAATGGGGAAATGATGTTCTCCGGAGGGAGGGAAAGGAAGAGTAGATGAACAGAGTAGATTCTTGGATGAGAAACCTAAAAACTGAAAAATGTACGTGTTTGTCCAACATTAAAATTAAAGTACATATTTACAGCGATTCCAATCACATTGCAATGGGATTTTTCTGAACATGAAAAGATGATTTCAATAAATATGTGACATTAGACAGAACGAGTTGACAAAGTCGAGTGCTAAGGGAGACACTGCTTCTTCCAGATGTTCAACTGTCATATAAAGCTTCCGCAATTAAAGCTGCATTTTGTGACCCTGACGTAGGGAGATGGGGGACAGAACAGAGAAAGCCAGAAGTGGATCCACATGTAAACGGGAACTTATGCATGTCTTACCAGAAATACTAATCCTTTGCAAATAACATTTGTTACTGAACACAAGGATGGAGGCTTCGAGTCAGGGGTGGTATGCGTGGGTCGTGGGTGTCCAATAAATCCTTTGGAGACACTTATTTGGAAAACATAACGTTGGATCTGTACGTTTTTCTCCTGACACCAAAGTAAATTCCACCAAAGATGGACTGAAAATTTAAATGTAAGAAAGAAATGAAACCAGGCAGTTGGGACACATATCCGGTGGATACCTGGAGACCGGAGGGTCTCTAAGCCATCACCAAAGTCAGAAACTAGGCATAACGTGGAGCCTGGGTGGCTGAGTCGGTCAAGCGTCTGACTCCGGCTCAGGTCATGATCTCACGGTTCGCGAGTGAGAGCCGCATGCCGGGCTCTGTGCTGTCCGCACGGGGCTGGGTGCAGATCCTCGTCCCCCGCTCTCTGCTCTTGCCCCGCTCGAGCGCATGTTTCCTCTCACTCTCTCAGAAACAAACAAACGTTAAAGAAAAAAGAAGAAAAACAGAACCTATGCATAAAGAAAAAGACAAGGAGGTTGGCCCGGCCCATAGAGCATGTGACTCTTGACCTTGGGGTCGTGAGTGAGCTCCACGCTGGGCATAGAGACTACTTGAGAAAAAGTTCCTTCAAAAAAGGAAAAAGATGAATGATTTTGACTATGTAAGAGTTAAAGACTTCCGCTGGGCAAACTGTCACAAAGTTAGACAACAAAGGACAAATTGGGGACAAATGTTACTGGCAAAGGGTATTTCTGGTAAGACCTGCCTAAAGTATTCCACATGCCCTCTCGTGTAGCATATGTTCAAATACATAAACGAGTACAGAAAAACACAAGAAGGAGTTTGAGACAGACGCCGACAATGCCCAGTGGTCCTCGTGGAGCCGGGGGGTTGCAGCCCTTTCTGCCGAGCGGAGCCGACACCCCTCCGGGCCTGAGCGGCCACAGGGCCCCTTCCTGCCCCTTCCCGTCTTCCCAGAGACGGGCCACCACCTGTGGGGCCGGGGCCTCTCCGAACCACCCAGGCGTTCTGGGACCTGTGTGCCACTCTCACGCCTCTGTTTAGAGGAGGGCTGGGCTTTCGTGAAGGAGACGCTCGGCCACCGAGGCACCCCGCGGTGACACGTTTCCCAGTTGTGACTTTCGGGCTGCGTCCTTCGGAGGGGTACCGGCCGCCCCTCTCCCGCAGCTGACCTCGCTGCAGGGTGTTCTGGGACAGCCCCCCCCCGCCCCCAGCCCCAGTCACCGCAGCCCCAGGCTTGTTCGGTCCCCTCTGGCATGGCTCTGGGCCACCGCCTCCACCTGCAGAGGGACCAGAGCCGGGGCTCTGCGCGGCCTCCTTCCGTTTCCTCGGGGAAAGCCAGAACTTCGGGGAGACCTCTCAAGCACAGCTCTAACCACCTTGCTGCCAGAGGGACCCCCCAAGGGGCTGTCGCTGTCACACCTCCCCCTGGGTGAAGGGTGACCTTGACCTGGCAGCAGCCTTGGCCTCCAGGCAGACTCGCTCAGGGCCCAGCCCTGCTGCGGCCGGAGCTGCCTGATTCTTTAGAAGCCTGACTCCTCTTTCTAAAACGGGCTGCTGAGAGGCGACAGGGGGCGATCAGGATGAGTCCCCCCCCATCACAGGCGGTCTGCGCAGCCACCGCGCGAGCCCCGCTAGCGGCTCGTGCGTGTTGGCAGTCTTTGCCAAAACCAGGCCCCTCGAGCACCACGTCACCGACCCCTCGGCCTGCCGGGAGCCCGCCCTGGGGCCTGTGCGCGTGAGGCCGTGTTACCTGTCCCGCGGGGCCTCGGGGCTCCTGAAAGCAGAGGTGGCCTGCCCGGGCTGTCACCCTGGGGCCGATGCTTGAGCACAGCCCGGCGGTTTGAGGCGTGCGTCTGTTCCGACCTCCCTCGGTCCACAGCCCCCGCACGCTCTCGCATGTGCTTCCCTCTGTCTCAGTGAGCGGCAGAAGGAAGCAGGTGACAAAGCAAGGACCGTGGCCCGTGACAGACAAGTGGGGGGTCAGCCTCGGCCGGAGGCTTCCCCGTGGGGGGGGGCAGTCACTGCAGATGCTGTGTCCACGTCGCTGCCCCTGGCGCTCCAGCTATGGCACCTGCAGTTCTGCTCTGGGGGTGGGGGCTTCCTCTGGGGACAAAGCCACTGTGGCCTCCGTGAAAGGCAAGCCGGGAGCGGCCATGCCCTTGGGAGCTGCCTTCCACCAGGGACTGTGAGGAGCGGTGGGCAAGGCCCCAGCCCCTCAGCCGCCTTGGGCAGCCCAGCTCCGAGCTGCCTGTGGGCCCAGAGCCCCCAGGGAGTGGACCCCGTCACCCACAGTCCACCTCGTGTGACAACCTGTCCTTCTGCTACTTCCGTTCCTCTCTCGGCTTCCCACCCCTGCCTTCACCTCTGGAACTAACACCTTGCATCTGAATCCTCGTCTCTACGTGTGGGGAAGCCTGATGAAGACGTGTGTTACGTCTTGTTCTTTGAAAGAACCCACAGCATCGATGACCTTCAAGCCCGTGGGACAGTCGCTCACGCTCCAGACCACCAAGGGCCTGCGAGCCTAGGGGAGAAACGCACGGACGGAGGACGGCTGTGGCAGGACGGAGCTGCGGCCTCCAGGGCGGGGGCGCAGGGGACTCCGCGTGGCCTGCCGGCCCACGAGGCACAGACATGTCCCACAGCACTGGCGCTGACTTCAGCACCAAAGGACCAGACTTGCCCCTCAGGTCAGGCCTGACCTTCCACGGCCGGACTCTCTCCAGGTGGGGGTAGCATTTCTCCATTTCTCTGAGTCTGGTTTGCCCTTCCAGGGAGATGAGGAATTAGCGCAACTCTCCAAACTACCCAGCTGTGTAGGAAGAGCATTCAGCACTTAAAAAGTCCTAGGGCAACATAAAAGTTAATGATGACCGACATAGTGACCACAGACTGCCTACAAAGAAATAGCTAGATCTATGGATATATTATCTATATACCCATTTGCCATTCACTCATTTATCCATACAATGATTTTGAGATGTGACTATCTCCCAGGCACTGCTCGGTGGTAGGGGTGAACTGATGAATAAAAAGTGATTCCATGCAACATGGAGCTTAGTCCAGCGGGAGGGCAGAGACCGCCAGCCAAACAAATACTACACTAGGTGGTAATAAATCAGCAGATGGGAAGGTGATGGGGGGTATCTGAGGCCGTGCAGTATTTCTAATCAGGTGCCACTGAAGCCACAACGGGAAGGAACTGAGGGATGGGTCATGTGCATATCTGACAGGAGAGCCAGTGCAAAGGCCCTGTGGTAGGAGCACGCTGGGTGTGCTGTGCTGTGAGAACAGCGAGGACGCACTGTGGCTACTGTGGAGAGGGCAAGGAGCGGAGGTGCGGGCTCCGTGTTCAGAGAGGCAGCAGCAGGTCGGATCTTGCAGTCTTTGAGGCGCTGTGAAGAACAAAGTTCACAGAGAGCTAGGAAGCCCCTGGAGGGTCCTGGGCAAGGAGTGTAGCGGGCAAGAGTGCACGCAGGGAGGCCAATGATGCAGGAAAAACCAGAGCCAATAATCAGGCAGAATAAGGTGGGGACCTGGGCCGGGATATAAGCCGGAGCTGGAGCGAAGTGGCTGCATTATGGACGTATCCTGCAGGGCCAGACAAGGGGCCATTTGTGCACCAGACACAGGTGTGAGGGGAAGAGGGGCAAGAAGAAGGGAGCTGCTGTTTTCTGCAAACGGAAGGTCTGGAGGAGGGATCAGGATCCCATTTCGGACATCTTCCCGTGCCACTAGAAATGTTCCCGTTCCTTTTTTCTTTAATGCTTATTTATTTTTAAGGGGGAGTAGGAGCAGAGAGAGAGGGAGATGGAGGATCTGAAGCAGACTCCATGCTGACAGCACAGAGCCTGACGTGGGGCTCGAACTCATGAACCGTGAGATCATGACCTGAGCTGAAGTCGGGTGTTCAACCGGCTGAGCCCCCCAGGAACCCCTGTTCTCATTCTTGATGTGGGTGGTAGCTAGATGGGTATAGACAGAGACAAAGACTGTGGATCCGTGCACTTAGGATGTGTGCATTTCACACTATGTAAATTAGATCTCAATTAAGACATGCTCTTAAAGGCTAAAAACAAAAGCAGACTGGAAAGCGAGGTAATTAATGGTGCTGGGCCCAGAGGGAAGACTGGGTCTAGCCGGGAGGAGTCCCACTCGGCTTGGCGGTCACACAGCTGATCTCCAGCACAGCCTGCTCTGTGGCCCCGGAACTTTTGCCTTTTCTTTTTCTCAGTCGTAGTCTAGGGCAGCCAGGTTCATGGTTGTGTATGAAACTGGACTACTTCTTTACTCCATAAAAAATGAATCAAACTGGATTAAGGACCTAAATGTAAGACCTGAAACCATCAAAGTCCTAGAAGAGCACAGGCAGTAAAGTCTCTGACATCAGCCAAAGCAACATTTTTCTGGCTATGTCTCCTAGGCAGGGACACAAGAGCAGAAATAAATTGTTGGGGCTACTTCGAAATAAAAAGCTTCTGCACAACAAAGAAAACAACCAGTAAAACTCAATGACAGTCTATCGAACGTTTGCACATGACACATCTAACAAAGGGTTAGTATCCACAATATATGAAAACTTACACAACTCAGTGCCAATACCCCCAAATAATCCATTTAAAAAATGAACAGACATTTTTCCAAAGAAGACCTACAGATGACCAACAGGCACATGAAAAGAGGTCCATCACCACAAAGCGTCAGGGAAATACAAGTCAAAACCACGATGAGATATCACCTCACACCTGTCAGAAGGGCTAAAATCAAAAGCGTAAGAAACAACAAGTGTTGGCGAGGCTGTGGAGAAACAGGAGCCCCCGTGGCCTGCTGGTGGGAAGGCAGACGCTGTGGGGAACACTACGGAGGCTTCTCCGAAAAATTAAAAATAGAACTACCCTGTGATCCAGTAATTCCATTACTGGATATTTACCCAAAGAATACAAAATCATTAATTCAAAAAGATACATGCACCTGCTTACAGCAGCATTAGTCACAGCAGCCATCTAATGAAGGGAACCCAGGTGTCTATTGGTAGATGAATGGAAAAAGAAGAGGTTATAAATATTTTTACAAAACAGAATATTACTTGGCCAGAAAAAATGATATCTTGCATTTGCAACAACATGGATGGATGTAGCAAATATTGTGCTAAGCAAAATAAGTGCATCAGAAAAAGACAAATACCATGTGATTTCACTCATATGTGTAACTTAAGAAACAAAACAAATTAAAAAAGAGAAAGAGACAAAAAAAAAAAAGACTTGTAAACATAAAGAGCAAACTGGTGGTCACCAAGGGGCAGGGGATGGGGGATTAAGAGTATTGGGGCGCCTGGGCGGCTCAGTCGGTTGAGCGTCCGACTTCAGCTCAGGTCACGATCTCACAGTGTGTGGGTTCGAGCCCCGCGTCAGCGTCTGTGTTGACAGCTCAGAGCCTGGAGCCTGCTTCGGATTCTATGTCTCTCTCTCTCTCTCTCTGCCCTTCCCCTGCTCATGCTCTCTCTCTCTCTCTCTTAAACATAAATATTTTTTTAAAAGTTCCAAAGGCATGTACACTTGCTGGTTCCCAAATTCAGAAGCTCACAGAAATATCCTGTGTGCAACCAACACTGTCACCTGAGAACATCACACACACACACACACACACACACACACACACACAAGCAGGATCTTTGTCAATACGCTTATAACGCAGGCTTCAGGACGCAAACAACACCAGTCAACGCAATCCTACAACAGCGGACGCGTCCCACCAGATCCCCTGGGACCCCGTCTAGCTCTCCACCTTCGTTGGCTTCTGTTTTGTTCCAAGAGTCGCATCCATGGGTCTTCCTTGGAGGCCTGCCCTCAGGCTACCGGACCACTGCGTCCACACCTCACCCCCAGAGCGGAAAGTCCTGGGAATCGGATTCCTTGGTGGGGACTCCTAACCAATGAGTGGTGCTGTGGGGGGGACAAGAGTCTGGCTTCCTAACCTTGGCCTGGACCTCGCTGAGCAGCCCCGAGCCTGGGATCACCCCCCCCCCATCCTGCTTCCCGCTCCCTCTGCCCGAGGCACCCATGCTCTCCTGAACCTTCTTCCTTCTCTCTTGTTTGCCTTGGCTTAGCAGTCCATTTTCATGGCTTTCCTTTTAAGAGGTGTTGTGCTGCTTTATGAAAAAGATTTAAAATCCAAGACTCCCCTCTCCCCCTCAAGAGAGGAAGTTATTAAATTGCTGTTTTTCAATTCATTAGAAAAAAAATCCAGAGGTTTAACACATGTTTTCTAAAATAACCCCTCCCCCTCCCTTTACCAAGTCCTGCAGCTCTAGAAAGCGTCCTTCTTCACTGATCCTTGTAGCTACGGCTCTGTTGACATTTCTAAAGCAAAA